>CAXKVY010002093.1:0-25747 GCA_964058915.1 Tetropium fuscum
AATGGGACACCTTGTATATCTATTGCAAGGAGGGGGGAGATTAACTTGAAATGTGTACTGGGAGTTCCTTAAACATTGACAATAAAAGGGTTCCAGTTTGGTTTCTTAATTTCCAATACAACTGGACATAACAATTTTTTTTTGAGGAACTTCCTCTAAAAATGTCCAAAATACCCCAAAATGGCGAAAAAAAGGGGTTGCGGTCAATTTAGGAGATAGAAATTTTAGACTTTTGTTTTATTCACCAGAACAAACATTTTCCGTGGGGTCGCGGCGTTAAATCATAAAAAAATTCCGATCAAAATGTTTCACATACTCTACTAATGTGAAAGATGGTTTTAATATGCCTGAAAGGGTAAATAAACAAACGCGAGACTGGTCTCGCGTTTGTTTCACATGTGCCTGGGCGCACATTCGAGATAAAATCGATAATTTGACAAGGCCAACGAATTTCAACGATATCCGGCTAAATAATAACCGAGTTAGAGAGACGGGACGTCCGAGGAACGCCTTGGATAATTGGTATAGCAATGCATGACTATGTCATAGGTATGTGTATGTTGCAGGACGAGAAAAACTAGGACACAGAACCAGTTGATAGAGCTGCTACTCAAACCGCGCACCACCAAGGTAAGGAATAAGGAACTCGATCAATATCGTCCCTGTGCACGTGTATATACATTAGTGATGTGGGGTGCGGCCTTTGGCGGCGGCGCAAGGCGGTTGCCATGACGGCGATTGAGCGAGGGGTTGCTCATCTCCCCTCGCCGTTCAGTCAGTGTTCGCGACGCGATGTGCAACTACCTTCCTGCCTCCATGACGGTTCGGCTATGATATTGTCCTGTCACAGCAGTACTATTTCGAGTTACTGCTGCTTCGGGACATGCCCATAGCTGGACCGGCACCATCACCGTGACCGTGAGTGTCTAAGAGGGTGTGCCGCACCACGTCAACCACCGCCGATGTATTGGGATAGACACACACGTACCCTGGGTGTTACAAAGCTTATATACTGTAGATACTAGTAAAGCAAAACACAACTAGACTTTGAGTAGTTAGTTTTGTGATAATCACTGTTCAATTTAGATAACTAGACGCAATTTCTGTAATATCTTGTATATATTGATTGTATGTATGTAGCGCCCCACATAATAATCCCACACTGCACCTATTTGCCTCAATTTAGTTCTCTGGCTTTCGATGTATAGTTGTAGTGAGTAGAATAAACGCACAATAAATATACATGTTTTTCCTTCAATAAATAAATGTCCGTCCTAAATATATACCCTTGGAAAATAGATGGCATTTGTGGGTTTCATTGTTAACAGCTAAGAGGGAGTGACAACCGGTCGATAGTGACCGCTCTTAGTACGCACCGAAACCGCAGCGGCGCTGCTATTATTTCGCAACAGCGTCTGCCATCTTGCAGAATGCATAGACTTTTTACTAACAAAGAGAAATGTACCTATCATGACGGAAGATAAGGCTGACGCAAATGAACAAACAAAGCGATTGTTCGAGTGGGGGGAGGGCAGACATTGATTTTCGTAATTCAATTAAAAAGTGAACCCGCAAAACTGAACTGAAACCGGTTTACAATGTTTTGATTTAACCTGAAAATAACAATGATTAAAACATATCTAGAATAATATTAGAATCTACTTTTTACAAATAATTGTGGAATAAAAGCTGTAATTATTATAAAATTGTAACACACTTTTTTGTTAAATGCCACATCTGCTCTGCTGAGTAAGTAAATATCCAGTTGTCTTTCTGTCATTAGTATAAATAATACACATATTATTTTTATCAAATATATTTAAAATCCATGTTTGACCATGCTGTTCAAGTTTTATAAATCTTAGTAGACTTGTGTGTTACATATATACTAATATTTTTGTAATTAAAAACAATAATTTCGCTGCCAATAAATCGGTATTTTGATACAAATGATATTTTCCTATTTATAGGTACCTGCGTATTGACCAGAATATCTGTTCATATTCCGTTATGAAATACTACAAATATTTTAATGATTTGATAATAGGTAATAGTATGATAATTTCATATTTTAATATTATGTTTTTAAGAACGAAATAGGTAGAGTCTGACGATGTTTAATTATCTTCAAGATAGCTATAACTATATATATATATATATACACTGGCGGACAAAATTAACACAACACAAAAAAATTTGCCCAACTTTGGAATATATTATTTTTTGAACCCGTCCCCTAATTTAGATCATCTTTTTTTTAAATGGTAGGAAATTTTGTAGTGAATTCGCTGAACTTCTTAAATTTGTTGTTTAATCAAAAAATTACATACATACAGGCTGTACCAATGACGATAGTTTTTTTCTCAAACATTGACACACTATGGGACATCAGACACAAATACTGTAAACCATAATTGATTATTGCATAGCCTAATGCTTTCTTAACATTTCCTTTTTTTATTTGCTTTGATATCTCCATTTTTTAAAAAAATAGAGAGATTTTAAAATCATCATGTTTGGAAGCCTTTTAATTAAAAAAAGAATTAAGTAGGCCAGGAAACTAGCACCGGAAATAAAACTGGATGAACGGCACTTAGCTGTGCCTGAAGGTTTGTGCTGGTAACAAATCGTTCTCGCAGAGCGCGAACTCAAATAAAACGATCTTGAATCGCTGTCGTAACACGAGGTCTTCCTTGTCCTCGCCGCCTGTCGTAACTCTGTGTTTCTCGAAACCGCTGTACGACTCTTGATATGGTTGAAACAGAAACTCCTAGTCTATCAGTTACTACCCGCATACTCAACCTGTTCCATATTCAAAACATAAATTCTGTATTTCAACGTTTTGACTACTTATTAATGTGTTTTTATGTTTGAGAAAAAAACTATCGTCATTGGTACAGCCTGTATATGTATGTAATTTTTTGATAAACAAAAAATTTAAAAAGTTCAGCGAATTCACTACAAAATTTCCTACAACTAAAAAAAAGGTGATCTAAATTAGGCGACGGGTTCAAAAAATAATGTATTCCAAAGTTGGGCAAAATTTTTTGTGTTGCGTTAATTTTTCCCGCCAGTGTATATAGTATATGGTCGAAATACTTTCTTTAGCCTAGTAATTTCTGTGATTAAAACAGATTTTCTTCAATTTCGGCCTCTGTGGAAAGCCAGGATATCAGGGTTCCAGATAAAAGTGTGATATCTGCGCTTGAAGCTTTTTAATTTTCATAACCACTGAGTTTCATAATCATTTCAACTGCCGCGGATTTTGCATAATGCATTGGCCTCTATTTTCTGGAAATACTTTAGCCGGCTGTGTTGGTTTTAGTTCTGCTTTGTTGATTGATTAATCGTTATTTTGGTTTTTGTCATTGACCTATGGCTTGGGATTTTAGATGCATTTTTGCAGGTATATTAGTTTTAGTTAGGGTGTTAATATTACAGAAGCTGGGGTTAATTAATAAGCGTTGGTACATATTTCTTATTACTACGTTAGAGGGTTGGGTCTTTTTGTTATTTTATTTTATTACTATTCTGTCTGCTGCCTCTTTTAAGTGCTTTGTTATTTTTTTTATTTTCTTGCATGTTGTTATTTTTATGTTTTTTATTTTTCATTTTTTCAACTTTCATTTTGCTAGTTAATATGGGGGTTGGACGCTGTTTTTAGGGGGTATAGATGTAGTTTAGGCCACCCCGTAGATAGTTTAACAACATGTATGCAGGTACACTATGTTATGACCGCTCGAGATGCCGTCTTGAATAAAAGGTATAAATAATTGAAAATAACCGAAGCGGTTCATCCAACGACGAAAATGTTTTTAATTTCGCATCCAAAGAATCGGTAAATTGTTTATAGACTTAAATTCTTCTCCAGTTAAAATTAAATTCAGCTCAAACATGGATTTTAAGGTATATGTTCCTGACGGATATCCACATTATTATGTAGATTAACAAAAAAGTGGATAAAATAAAACTACAAACATTAAAAATAAACAGTAACCTAGAAGTGCATGCATCTTGGTGTTAGTTCAATTGAAAATAAATTACAAAACGATTACCTTTTGTCAGTAAGTATTCGGTAAAAACATGTCTAACCTAATCGAGTCACTACATCGCATAGAGTAGTGAAAAAAAAGAATATATACAATAGCAAATGTGGATATAGTTCTGATAAGAGGGACATTTCAAGTGAGGGATCTGACACTACTCTCGGATACAGTGGCCATCGACTAAACATTTAAGAATGAGATGCAGATATGTAATATATAGATATTTGTTTTAATTTGGTATAGCAAATATTAGGCCTAAATTATGAAGTATGCAATTTTTTATAGATTCCATGTTCAGATATAACTCTGTCGCTTTTATAATAAATTGGTAGGAACATATCAAAGCAGATTATATGGTATGATACTATAATGAAGATCTGCATCTTAATTGTAGTATCACACCATGTAATCTGTTTCGATGTTCATACTAGTTTTTGCCACAAAATAAACGGCCCTCTTTTATCAATGGTCATAGAAAAAACAGAGGGCAAGTGTCTGTTTTTCACTCTTTTGTATTAAGAATTGGGTATTAAGTTTATTAATTAAAATGTTAACAAAGTTGATCAACGTTAAAAACAGGTGTATGTTATAGTTTTTCCAATCCCAATTTAAAACGATATAAAAAACAAGAGGTCCTTTGTAAACCGACCTCAACTGCCTGCCATCCATAGGCGCGCTTAACTTACTTTTCTGTTTTACAGACTCAATTAACTAATAACTAATTTTCACAATACGACGTGAATCGATTACTATTAAACGGTTCTGGTTTTGGGTCTGAGTTTTAATCGTCTCCGGATGATGCCAACTTGGTTGGCGAAACGCGCGTCGAGCGAAGTGAAAGTGTTTTGGTGTTTGTGGAAACTACTCCGAGTGTTACAGTTACATAAAATGTTCCAGCCCTATCCAGTATTAAACGGTCATTATTTTTTTTTAATTTATATCCGTACTGAAATTAAATACCTCTTAAAGTTTCCAAAGATCGATAATTATAAACATGGTATACGCGCAATTTGCTCGAAATAAAGTGATCTACAATCACCCTTTTTTGTTAACAATATTAATAGTAGAAATCGGTATTGTAGTTAATTCAGACATTCTTTTTATATACGTATCCGTAATTTGCTTATATATCCTCATATATTTCACACATAAATTTGCACGTGTAAATCATGGTTCTTATCAAAATCGATAATCAATACTTTGGCTGCTACGGAGCTTGAAATCTCCACCACAGATTTATTTATTCCTGCAGCCTTTATAGATTTTTAAATAATTAATTTTTTCGATTTTAATGTCTAGATTTATGTTTTTGGGGTTGCTGAATTTAAATCCGATGTCAAATTGTCCAAATTGACACGTGGCAGCTGTCAAGTGTCAAGGCTTTTTAGGTAACTCAGTTCATACATGATGTGAATACAATAAATCGACAATTGGCAGCTGTCAACAGGCTGTCAGCTAGCTGTCAAAGTGCAAATTTTATATTTTTGTATGACTATTCTTTTTAAGTAACTCAGTTCATACGTGATGTGTATACAATAATTCGACAATTGGCAGCTGTCAACAGGCTGTCAAATAAGTTATAAAACAAAAATCTTCAGTTTTTGTTATAACTATATTTTTTAGGTCGCCGAATTCAAATATGATGAGTTTTACGAAATTGACAGTTGGCAGCTGTTAACTAGTTGTCAAATAGCGATCAGAAAATAAAAATCTTCAATATTTGTTATGACTTGTTATGACTAAAAAAACATAAAGTTATAACAAAAACTGAAGATTTTTGTTTTATAACGCTATTTGACAGCCTGTTGACAGCTGCCAATTGTCGAATTATTGTATACACACCATGTATGAACTGAGTTACATAAAAAGCATAAAGTCATAACAAAAAAATAAGATTTGCACTTTGTTATTGCACTTTGACAGCCTGTTGACAGCTGCCAATTGTCGAATTATTGTATTCACATCATGTATAAACTGAGTTACCTAAATAGCATAGTCATAACAAAAAAAAAAAGATTTGCACTTTGTTATTGTACTTTGACAGCTAGCTGACAGCCTGTTGACAGCTGCCAATTGTCGAATTATTTTATTCACATCATACATGAAGAGAGTTACCTAAACAGCATAAACTCATAACATAAAAATAAGATCTGCACTTTGTTAAGGCACTTTGACAGCTGTCAAGTGTCAATTTGGACACTTTGACATCGGATTTGAATTCAAATCGCACTTTTGCCTCTTCTGGTCGCAGGCTTTGCGCAGAATACATTTTCGGCATAATTTTGCATTTTCCTGGTTTTAGTAGATATATATTGGAATGAGCTGCACCCAATGTCGCCAGTAAAACCAGCAAATCGATGATTTCTCCAACTATTACCACAGAATCAAATGTGGACGAGTTGCTTATTGCTGTGTTGGTTGGCACTGGCCCTGTCCCCACCCCACCGCATATGTTCCGAGCACCACAACTTAACGAGTTTTAACAACCGTGAATCATTTCAATGCGAAACGAGTGTACACAATAATAAAGTAAGTTTATAGGTAGGTTTTGATATATGAGGTCTAAAATGTTCACGGAAATTCGTGAATGAGGAATTTCTGCGACTGCAATAATGAGTACTTACATTTACAGCCCCGCTTCATCGAAACTATCAACTTTATAGTAAAAACATAAACTGTAGCAAACTTGGTCCCGTTCATTTTTGTACAGAAGCATATTTTCCCTAAAACACATGAGAACCGAAATATTTCGAAAAAATGATTTTGTTTCGCAAAAACATGATTTTTTTTTAAATTTCCAAAGATTACGAGGTCGCAAAATGGTCATGCTAGTTCTGACACTACTGCATGCACCAGAAATCAAAATGACGTAAATTATTTTCCGGTAAAAGTACCTGACGACTGGGCTAATTAATGCTTATTGAAATTCCAAAAAATACAAAAGAAATTGTCCTATTAGCAACTCAAAGAAATCTGATCACATAAAAGCACATCAAAGAAATTTGATGTATAAACGAATACTATGTTGAATTAAGAAATTAAATATTTAATTTAAGAAATACATTGGGATTTCAAAACAATTATATCTTATGCCAAAAAAATGACATTTGAATTAATGTAACTTTAAGAGTTTGATTTAATTGCATTAAATATCAAGAGGGCCCATAATATTGGTTTGATTTACCTACACTAATATTTTTATTGAATACATAGTAGAAAAACTTTTGCTTCTAAATCTACCTGTTATCAAATATCTATCTATTACATATCTGCATCTGAACTTTATGGTGGAGAGTTAAATAACAAAAGAACTAATTATATCGGTTGCCGCCGGTTAGTATAGCTGGTAACGACTAAGATAAATTACAAAGGCACTGGACTGAGGTCTGACAGCGGCAACCTATTACAAAAATCAGGCATATTCTCAAAATAAACAAATGGGCTAAACGTCCGAACCGCTACGCTACAATCTGCTACTTGGCGTCGCCTGTCGTTTTACCTTCTCTGAAATCAGCAACGACGGTTCCGTCCGCTTCAGCCGTGGAAAGTCCCATTTTCTCGGTTCGGTCGCCACCTAGGTCTGTACGTCTGCCTGTCCGTACGCCTGCGGAACTTGAAGTAAAAAATCACATGAGTTTATTCGCAATTCGGGTGCGTGCAACATTCTACGCAAGGCGGATTAGTGATGCAGTCAGTAGAAGTGGTAACATGAGCATGATGATTTATTTCTAAGGAATCGTGACTAAGATTACGAACGAAGATCGCTAGTTTAGTACTAATTTTAGGTTAAATATACAATATTTTAAGGTTATGTACGGTCTCTTTCCATTGCATGGAGTAAAAACGTTAGATAGGAAAATCACCACACCAACAAACTATTTATTTCCTATGGTGCTTATTCAAGCATGCTTCTAACAATTCATGATTTCAATGACATGACAAATAAACTAACAACGCAGTTGATATTCTAAGTATATGAAAGTATAGTCTAGTCATATGTTGACGCATAGTACAAGCGGATTTTTTCGGAAATAAGTTAAAAATAGTTTTAACAATTTTTTAAGAAAATTAACATAATAAATGTGTGTTTACTATATAAAATTCAGGAATTAGTGCTTAATATATTATTGATACTTAAAAAAGAGTATACATATTTTTTATTTTATCGATTTTATTTAATCAATTTTAAAATATAAACAAAATGTGCCTTTATTAATTTATATGCACTTAAAACAAAACAACAAAAATGAACGAAGATACACAGAACATGGTAAATGGTAACTGAAAAACTTACGAAACATAAAATATAATCTTACACATTACAATTTTATTTTCAAGAAGGTTCAAATTGGTCTGTATATAACTCAGTTTTCCAAGCCATGTTATCGGTTATAGTACATAAATTATCGGTAAACTACGACCCGTAATTTATGACGTAATTCACGGTAATAAAAAAAGGGTAAATTACCGTAAATTACGGTAAATAATTTCGTAATGTAAGGGGTAAATTACAATTTTACATCACTGCTCTTAAGACATGGTATAGTGCTTTCGCTTGATATGCACACTAATCGAATGCGGTGCTTAGTGGCGATTCTGTATTTTATTTTCAATTGTTATTGGCTAAATCGAGCAAAATTTTTTCAATATATTTTAAATACATTCAAAACTAAATAATTTTTTGGCTTAAAGTTTTGCACATATATGAATATGACATAATAAGACATTTTTTGTCACTTCACCTTGGTTGCGCACGATGATACGCCACGGAGCAGTAAAACCATTAAATCGCCGGCTTGTGCAAGTAGGTGTCTTCTAAGTGAGCGAGAAGGGAAATGGAATTTATATTAGTTGAAGAGAGATAGCGACCGATACGGTAAGCTGCGGACTGCAGACCCTAGTTCTATTCACAAGAAATTGTAGTGGTATACAATTTTACACTAAATATCCTTTTGTATTGCATAGTGATGTGATTTACCGCGTAAAATGCCGCACAATTTTTTTGCTCTAGTTTGTATATTAAACGAAAACACTACAGAACAGAAAAATAATTACAACAGAATTTTTTTAGAATAATTTCAGTAACTACAAAATTTGGTGTGCTTTTTTGTTTTGACATATTTTTTAGAATTAATTTTATTTCTCAATATCATTAATATCATGTTGATGCGACAGAAGCTTAAGTTACTTAAGGTAGGTATACGATGTTCTGACAATAAAGTATCGATGGTACCTTACCGGCAGTAAAGTTTCACTGTATCTTATAATTTGTCGCTTTTTTGTTTTAACACATTTTTTAAAATGAAATTTAATATTGAATTTCCTTAATATAATGTTGCTGCGACAGGCATTGAAGATATTTTAAGGTTGGGATTTTGTAGAGTGAGAGGCAAATAGATGCACATATTTTGGTTACCTACAAATAATTAAAAAGCTACAAAAGATCTGATAATCAAATTAAAATGATTTTTTTTCAAATTATTGAAGGTTTTCCGCTCCGAATTCTTTGAATCTCGACCGATTGACGTGAAATTTAGTGAGTAGGTCAGGGATGGCTCAATGAGCAAAAGTGACATAGCGCCGCTGTTTGTTTTTATCCTGAGGGTGGATGCCACCCCTTCTCGGGGGTAGAAAATTTTAACTCAAAATAACCCCGGAAATGGATAGAGGGATAAATTCTATGTAAAAAATAATCTATAAAGATTTTTCGATATATCGATATTTTTTTGCAACAACTTTGTTCGAAGTATTTAACGTTAAATAACGGAAAACTGATGCATTTTTCCAGAAAAACTTATAGAACATTTTTTGTAGTACTTGGAAAGGCCTTTAAAATGAGCAAATGTTACTTTAATATTGCGTTATAACTAAGCGAGATACGACGCAAAAACGGTGGGCCGCTCACATTTTTGAGAAAAAAATGAGCGATATTGACCAGTATCCTTTTACAAATTACTTTTAGTATTACTCACGTAATCCAAAAGTTTGGCAGGGTTAGAATACATTTTTCTTTTTTGCATTTTTTCAATTTTTTTTAACGAAGGGGTAGTTTTTACCCCTTAAAAGCAAAAAGCATAATTCGGGGATATGTCATTTTTGAAGTTAAGGGTAAGGCGAGCTTAATTCCAAATTTTCATGAAAATCGATGGAGGTTCAGAGAATTGTTGTAAAATACTCGTTTTTGGGCACCATTTTTTCAAAAATTGCGGCATTTCCGATAGGAAATTTTGGTGGGAAGTAAAAAAATATGTTAGCTTATAAAACTAAATTCTCCTATTTTTTCCAGGTAATATTCTCTATTGCCTGGAGCACCAGCTATTATTATAGTGATAATTATTATAATTTAAGTTTTTGTCCCAAAATTTTCTTAAAAGCCTGCTCTGTGGTCTTGCAATGAAAATCAAAATTAAAAAAAGACAACTGTATTTAGCGCGTAAACAAGAGTATAGAGTCTGCAAGGCATAATAATATAGGTCCTTCTGATTCTGAATACTGAATGCTTCTTATTTTCTACCCCTAGTTATTACTACTACCCCGATCAATAGAGTGTCTAATCCCCGTACAGCGTTCCCAAAATCCGCAGTACAAAAACTGCCTGGATTTATGCTTTCCGTCCCCTGAAGTCCACTGAAAAGGTCATATAAATACGAGTACAATCTAAGCACAAAAAACCCAACCCCATTTCATTTTTTGTATCCTGATGGACATATCCTGGTATACCAGTAACACTGGAAAATACGTCCCTATCATTATGAAAAAACGTCTCAAACTTCGGCATACTTAACGTACGCATGTAAAGACCTAATTTTAAAAGGTGATGTAAGCATTTAATTCCTGTTTTACCGGACGTAGCGACTGATTTTTTAAGATGTATGTATTGTAAAGGTTTAGATCTAATTTAGTCAATCAATTTCACACTCATAGTGTTTGATAATAATATTGAACCCATTATCGGACCTTATCACTATGGCATAATAATGGTTAGTTAGTTGCACATAAGTACTTTACTACGGAAATCATTGCAAAAAAATGTATAGCGAACCATTATTTGCATAAATATAAAGTATTTACGATGTAGTTAGTTGTCGTCGAGAGAGCATATACTGATTAGATATTGTTTTTCCACTCCGTGTTTTATTAGAAATATACATACCTTTTAGCAATACTCTGAAATTGTAATTTATTATGCAAAATAGTCTTTAATATTTTAATTTTTAACATTTAATAGTTTTTGATTCTTAATTTAAAATTTAGTAACAAATATATTTTTTTTGAAAAATATATTTGCTACTAAATTTTCTACTTGTATAACATCGTAAATGACAACATTGGATTAACTGAAATTTTATAAGAGAAGAGATCGATATAATGAGGGTTTGTATGTCTCATATTTCGTGTTACAAACTATACTATATAGCTTTTAATTATAGTGATAATTATAATATGTTTTTTGTCCCAAAATTTTCCTAAAAGCCTGTTCTGTGGTCTTGCAATGAGAATATGCATTTTTATTATTAATATCATTATTAAATTTACATTGCAAGACCACAGAGCAGGCTTTTAAGAAAATTTTGGGGCAAAAAACTTAAATTACTGAATTACTTAAGTTACTGAAATTATTCTAAAAAAATTCTGCTGTAAATTATTTTCTGTCACATACGACGTCCTGTCGGTAAGGCATCGACATGCAAATTCAGGAGAGCAACTTACTCATGTTGCTCTTTTTAAAAAATGGTGGCTAGCCATTGGAATAGCGATTTCTATATAAATTATTTTGTTTGTGTTTATATTAGAGCAAGGTCGATAATTTTTGAAACCAAAAAAAATTATAGTAGGATGAAACCCATTGGAAAAGGAAGAGAATACCAAAATGAAAGGAAAAATAATTTACGGGGGACGTGGAGGGGGTGATTTTTCAATGGTGGGTAAAAAATGGTTTACCTCGATTTCCGGCAAAACTACAAGTCCTATGGAAAAAAGTTAAATGGCAAAGTTGTAGATAATAAAAAGATCTACAACTTTTGTATTTACACTTCACATAAATTTTGAGGTTATGTGAAAAATTCAAATAACAGTTTTTGGTTTTTTATTTTTATCTTTTACATAAATATTTTTTTTAAAAGGAAATTTGGTGAAAACTTTTTTTGTTTTAAAATGTTTATTTTTTCACCTTATTTTGACTTAATATCGGAAAGGCACCCTAATTTTTAATCGAAAATTCTCGCGTCAAATATCTGTTTTTTTTGAACGTCGGTGGGTGGGCTTTTTGTTCGTTGAAATCTCTACTTTCTGATGGTGTAAAAAAATACATTACTATAAATTAAGGTTCTCAGAAAAAAAAAATTACAGTATGTTTGGGACATAAAAAGGTAAGTTTTCACAAAATTTCTTTAAAGAAAAAGTATTTTTTGTAAAAGAAAAATAAAAAACCAAAAACTTGGTTTTTTGAATTTTTCACATAAATGTTGAGGTTATGTGAAAAAAGTGTAAATACAAAAGTTGTAGATATTTTTATTACCTACAATTTTGCCATTTAACTTGTTTCTATAAGACTTGTAGTTTTGCCGGAAATCGAGATGAACCGTTTTTACCCTTAAAACTCACCCCCTTCCACTTCCCGACCTCAGATCGCCCGTAAATTATTTTTCCTCTCATTTTTGTTATTATTCTCTTCCTTTTCCAATGGGTTTCATCCTACTATTATTTTTTTTCACTTTTTACCATTTTCAAAGGCCCACGCCTCTCACTCGGCAAAATCCCAACCTCAAAATATCTTCAGTGCCTGTTGCAGCAACATTATATTACGGAAATTCAAAAATAAAATTTAATTCTAAAAAAGTATGCCAAAAAAAAGGCAAAACTAATTTTACAAGGTTATAGTGAAAATTTACTATCGTCGATGCTTTAGTGTCCAACCATTTACAAAACCAAAAAGTATTTACGATATGGTTAATTGTCGTCGAGAGCATATTTATATACTAATTAGATATTGCTTTTCCACTCCGTGTTTTATTAGAAATTACATATCTTTTAGCAATACTCTGAAATTGTAATTTATTATGCAAAATAGTCTTTAATATTTTAAGTTTTTTTTTCATAAATTTAGTAGCAAATATATTTTTCTGAAAAATATTTCTTTGTGCAGAACAACATAAGGGTGGGTGATTATGCCATATAATATAATGCCTTTGAAAATCATGAATGTAGAACACTTGAATTTGTATAGACAGAGCTGTATGAGGATAAAAACATCTGCAGGATCTGAAAACAAATCGTATTACTTACAAATATAAGCAAATGAAAAAGACTGTACATAAATACGGAATGCTACAAGACAGTGGACATGTAACCTAATAGTCCAGTCAACGAAAGATTGTAGAGAAAAATAATAAAAACGTGTAAACAATTTGCTGGGACATTGACTTGACTTAATATTTTAATCTACAATGTTTAGAACATACACTACATAACCTGTCCTACGAAAAACTACATTTTATCTTAAATGTAAGGGCTAACATCAACCAGTTGTATTAGTCGAAAATTAAAAAGAAACATCCCCTATGTCATAAAAATCTCTGTACACATATTTTAGCGTATGTAAATTAAGAAACAAATAATATACGTATTAATAAACTTTATACAGATACGTTAAAAAACTAGAATTAAGTCTACTCACTACAACTAGACGCTTTTGCTACATAATATATATATATATATATATATATATATATATATATATATATATATATATATATATATATATATATATATATATATATATATATATATATATATATATATATATATATATATATATATATATATATATATATATATATATATATATATATATATATACATATATATATATATATATATATATATATATATATATATATATATATATATATATATATATATATATATATATATATATATATATATATATATATATATATATATATATATATATATATATATATATATATATATATATATATATATATATATATATATATATATATATATATATATATATATATATATATATATATATATATATATAAAAGTAGTTTGTGGGTTTTAACAGATATATTGGTTTTGTTTAGTTTTGCGTTTGCGGCGCAGAATTTATAGCGCAACCAGAACTGCATCAAGCCTATGTAGATTTGAATTGCGCCGAAGAAGAACGCAAAGAAAGATGCGCGAATCAGTGCTGCAAACAGTAAGGCAAGCGGAAGAAGATTTATTTTATGTACATTTGTTTATGCAATATGATCTGCTAAATTAATATATACTTCATACATATAATTACGTGGTTTTATTTGAAAGTGTACCTACTAATTTTACCATAACTTTCGTCAAACCAATGTCAATTGCGGCTAACTCTTTTAGACGTGAAATTTGGCGAGTAGTTAGGGGATGGCTCGATGAGCAAAAATGACATGGCGTCGATATGTGTTTTTACCCTGAGGGTGGATACCACCCCTTCCCCGGGGTGAAAATGTTTTCACTCAAAATAACCCCGGAAATGGATAGAAGGACAAATTTTAAGCAAAAAAAAGTTTCTTTGATATATCGATATTTTGCGGGTTATTCGCGATGGAAACGTGTTAAAATTTTTTTACATGTTTTTTCGCGAATAACTCGAAAACTTCGCGTGCGCCAAAAAAAGTTGTGTATCTCAAAAACCGAAAATGAATTAGGATTGTTTTTTATGAATACGCTAGGTCCAAAATGAAGGGAGTTATGGCTCGTCGAAAAAGACTTCTTTTTTGCAACAACGGTTTGATTCATTCAACGTTAAATAAAAGAAAAATTATAAATTTTTCGGGAAAAACAGAATATTTTTTGTAGTACTTGGAAAGACCTTTAAAATGGGTTACGTTAATATTGTATTATAACTAAGCGAGTTGTGATGCAAAAATAGTACGTACTTATATTTTTGGAAAAAAAATAGCGCTAAAATACCAGCCACGCCCACCCAAACGGATATTGAATGCGCGCGCACCGTAGGGCGTGACGTATTCAAAGCATCTTGCCCAGATCGGTGTATTGTCGGGTAAGTACGAGTTCTACTAAAAAGACCTTAATAAAGGTCTGTTCTTCTAGATAATTTTGTTAGCTGATATAGATGTATTATCGTAATCGGTGAAGGGAGAAAATTACCAAACGCCCTGTGTCCCTTGCGGAGTAGATGAAAAATTATATTTTTGCCCATTAATTAATTATGGGAATTGTCCGCCATCTTGGATTTGCACGCCTATTTTGCATTTCTCGATAAAAAATGTAATCAACAAATTTGTAGAGAATTTACTTCCCTACAATCTATATGTTTAAAACTTGAAACTTTGCGGTGTTATAAGGTCTCCCAGTACAATTTTTGACTCAAACAAAAAATCAAAATGGCGGATCGAAAATGGCGGACTATCCTATTTCTTAACCGATTTGTTTCAAACTTGAAACTTCGCGGTGTTTAAGGTCACTCAATACAATTTTTGACTGAAACCTAAAATAAAAGTTGAGAAAGCTGTTGTAAGATTTGAAACAAACATATAAACAGACAAACGTCAAGTCTAATAAAACCGTTTAAAAAATCCCGTCTATTAGCCGGAATAAAAACAAAAGATGCGAGCAAGGGTGTACCCAGGATCGCAACTAGGGGGGGAGCTGACGCAGGGGCGGCGGGTTTTCAATATCTCGTGGGGTGCAAGACCTGTGGACGCGTCTTCTGGAGAGGGGTGTCCGGGACAGAAGCCTCTCCAATAGCGCCGCAGGCGAAAATCTTGGAAATTTTCAAGGTCACGCATTCTCCTGACACTTTAGAATTTTGATGAAAGATCCATTTATACAAAAATATAAACTTTCAGGATAATTTTCGGAATAATGACCACGATACTCGGACAGAGGTCATAAATAAATAAATTTATTATTTAATTTTTATTATTTTAATAAAAATTATTTGCGAAATGAAAAATATTCTATTTTCCTCAAAAATCAACGGAATAATAAAATAAAAAAAAACAAACAAGGAGCTTATGTGGCGCAATGCACCCAATAAACTTCTTCATTGGGTGCATCCGACCCCTTGCACCCGTATACTCGCCGCCCCTGGGCAGACGAATAAAAGAAGCACACTTGTTTTTCTTTTCCTTTTAGTAGTTATTAATATACACATTCTATACCTATGAGGAGCAAAATCGTTTAATTTGCATTTAATTTTCAGCAAAATCGATTAACATATTTTTTAGATTTTTTTAGTGTATGTAGTCTGTAAATTTGTAGAACAGTAGTGGTTTATTTTTATTTTTTTATAATAATTTTATTTACTTTAGGTGTATGATTTCTATGTTTTTAGGGTCTAGGGGGGGAGCTGCGGCCCCCCCTGCCCCTAGCTGGGTACGCCCTTGGATGCGAGTTACACAAAATAGTGTTTCCCAACGTGTTTCATACATGATTTATATTTTATGAAAAAACTTAATTTTATACGTTTAAAAATGATCCAGTAGGTTGTAACGATGTGACAGCTTGTCACTTTCATAGCTTTATAGTCAGGTCTAAATAACCAGTGGCGTGCCCAGAAATTACGTCGGGGGGGGGGTTAAGTGTATGGGAGGGGAGGGAGGGGGGAGAAAAAAAATAAAAAATCGGTAATTAAAAAATATAATAAGAATTCAAAGAAAAATCTATTCTTAAAAAGAAACAGATTTTGGATAGCATGTATACGTATTAAAATAAATTTAATAAAGGACATGAGTTTGTTTTTATTTGATCATTTAAAAAGTTCCAGATTTCTTTGTCGTATTAATCTCTAAAGATTCAAATAAATTTATATTTTTGTTCAGTATAGTAGATGTATCTTATTTCGGTTTTTCTTTTTTTCGCTTTTTTGTTCGAAAATTCTGAGCCTTGGGGGGGGGTTGAACCCCTGAAACCCACCCGTGGGCACGCCACTGTAAATAACCTATTACGAAATGTGAAAATTGGAAAAAACATATTACAGCTAGCGAAATTTCTTTACAAGCTTACTCACACGTACATACAGAAGTGAATGAAAACAGTGAGCTATGTTGTGACCAAATGTTATACATTGAAAGGTTCAGCTTTCACAGACGTTCACGGCTTGAAATCTAACCACCTAGAGGCTGGTTAGATTGCAGGATGTTCTGACACATATTTCATACTATCAAACTGAAAAATCACTCAATAGATTATCACCATCAGTCCCGATACACATATATTTGTGTTAGGCATCTATTTCTGACATATACTAGAAAAATTAGGTTGGCAAGGATTGTGGTTTAGGGAATCACCAAAGATAAAACGTTGCTTAGGATACCATTTTGTCTCTTGGGGAAAATATTTGTAATGTTGCAACAGATTGTGATACGACTAGTCGCATAGGAATGAAAAGGCAAACGCTAAGCGGAGCGTCGCTGGATTTTGTACAGGATGCATTTCCTGCTTTGGGTAAAGGGCCTTTGAGTTGAATTTCAAGACCTGGAAAAAGTTCGCACACCTTATTTCCAAACAAAAAACAGCATCGGATGAACTTCGACACACATGGATCTGCCAAAACATAGGCTTTGTCCTAAATTTGTCAAGAGTGATATGTACTGCCGATGCATTATATTTACACTGCTTAAGAGAGCATCCACTTCGAAACCGATATTTGAGTCCATTGATTTGCTTCAATTTGGCTATGACACAAGATTTTATCCAAAGCAAATGCCTACCCAACACTTAAATAAAGCCGTGTAAATGTCACTCTTAACTGTCGCACGTTATGCGGTCCCGATTCTTCATTTACCCAAAGACGATTTTTCTGTGAAATATTAGCTTGTATGAACATATCATTCTTGAGACAGCGTGTTAACAAAAAGAAATGCGGCAACCCGATACTTGATCGACGCCGCGCCGATGCGACTAGTCGCACAAAATACAACAAAATACATAACCGTGCACTGATAAACTTCTCTGAGACAGTCACCATCCCATGTCGCGCTAGTTATAAACCCTGTACAAGGTCCGCTTGCTCCTCAGATGACCGAAGGATGATATATCCCTCACCAAGATTGCATAGCTGCCGATATACATCAAAATAGTCGAATAACTTTATAAGTATCAAACATTAACAAACAATTCTATAGATGCCAATAATTTTCACCCAGTGCCATGTACATATAGACCCAATTATTATCCAGAGATCTTATTTCAACCATCGATACAGGACACGCCTATATATTGTATTACGTTATATAAACCAAAAGCCCTACAATGGCGTAAAGCCGTAAAAGCATGTCATGAATCCGTATAACCTAAAAGATTAGGAATGTTTCTCCTGGAAGTATTACGTTCGCGTATTGGAATTATGGATATCCCGTTAACTAGATTAACATTACATATTTTTAATTTCACAGCAAAATCGTTACGTTTTTGTATATTTAGAATACCATTACCATGCAATATTAAAATCACGATCGAGGTTTATATCAGTACAAGACTTAATATGGCTGGTTGCTCTAGTTCGAAGATACCGTAATCCGATTTTTGCTTTTCAGTATACAGTTTACATTGATTGTGCGTGAATACGTATCGATCAAAAGGAATGTTCGCATTGAAAAATTAATTAAATACATGTGAAATCTAGAGTTTAGAACTTACTATAGCCTTAATATACCGGGTACATCACGGTGAGTGGCCTATTAGACGTTTCTGGGAAACCAGATATATTTTGGAACTGAAAATTTGCACACAGGGGTTTGCAGGGGTGCTCTATTCAATGAAAATATTGCCGTGTATGTACCACTTCCGGTTATACCGGAAGTCGACAACAACTTCCTTATTTTAAATGGCATGCTATATTTTTATGCCAGAATTCGAATTCTACTCGTTATTTTAAGGTAACTTTCAATAATATTCCCGATCCCTAAAACTAATAGTTTTTGAGATACTTCGATTTTACTAAAATCTTATGCGAAAACAACCCGTACATTAGAAATTAATAGCTTTCGCTATGGTAACTAGCAAGAACCAATTTTTGTTCCACATACTAAAAAGACATGGAGCTTATGTATGTATAAACTACAAATGCTGTAAAATACACAGGGTGTCCAATAACTGATGTCAAACTTTGACTACTTCGACCTTCAATAAGTGTTTTATTTTAAATGGGACGTACTGTATTTTATAATCCAATTCGCTTCCTTTTTTGATTACCTTTCGACCCATATGTAGTTTGCTATAGCTAAATTGGACGGTTCTTCAGTTATTTAGATATTTAAAAATATTGTTGAATTAAAATTAGCATCGTTATATATACGTTTATACACAGTGGCACATACACGGCAATATTTTCATTGAATAGAGCACCCCTGAAAACCCCTGTGTGCAAATTTTCAGTTCCAAAATATATGTGGTTTCCCAGAAACGTTTAATATGCCCTCGCCTATTCGAGGGCATATCACTCACCGTGATGCACCGTGTATAAAGAAGTATATAACATAATATTATGAACAACCCTTTATTAATACGTTCATAATATTATCACACAATATTATGAACGTATTAATAAAGGGTTTATAAAAATATTTGTAGGAAATACGTTTATATATTAACGAAGCAATCAATACGTATTACTATATATATTATGCTATTAAATAATTTCAAAACTGATACAGTGAATATTGAATATATATTTCTTAAATAGTTATTTTTTAATCTCAGAAAATACTTCAGATATTATATTCCATTTTGGTATGTGTTATGTATGATATTACACCTCATTATTAAGTTATTTTACGACCCGCCAGTGGCGTCCCTGCAAACACGTCTGATATTTTTACAATAAAAACTGGTACGCTACTGAGATTTTTCAATACAAATATTTTTTATTGTTAGTTTGGTCAATTCTACATGAAAAAGGTCTCTTGCGTTTTTCTCGTCAGACGCGCAGTTCTTCAATGAAGCAATTAAATACAAATTGAAACTAAGTATTTTTAACAAATTGAAACTAAGTATAATTTTTTTTTGGAAATAACGACCCTCACTTAATAGGCATTCACGCCATTGATGGAGATATAAAATTACCTTTATACCTTAAACATGTGGTTTAATATCCCAAAAAGTGGTACGCTAGGCGCGACGTACGTCCATGGAAAAGAGACATTTTAATTTAAGATCATTTTAACTCATTGGTCTAAAAAAAATTGGGCTTGAATTGTAGAAATATGTCCAAAGTTTGACGTATAATAGGTTCAAATACTAAGAAATGCCCAAAACCCGAGAAATTTCCGTCTGAAAATCTCTTTTAAATCTCCCATAAGAAATACAGGCAGCCAAATTTGCTGGTGTGTTTAGGAACCCATTTCAAATTTCGCGTCCGGATTTTCCTAACCTAACTAATATGGTGAATCTTCATGGTGGTCTTCACATCATCTTAAACTCGGAAAAATCTGTCAAAACAAATTTGAGATGCTTGTCTTCTTCGTTTCAACCGTATTTGGGATAGGTAGTTGTAATATTATTTCATCCGACTGTATGATGGACTTTTCTTCAGAATTGGAAATTAAATTTTTGGCAGCAGTTGCTCCAGATTTCAGCCAAGAAATGAGAAAAATTTTGGTAAGTAATGCTGTGTGTCCATCTTAATGTAGGCAGTAGATTTGTTATTAGTGATATATTTTACCTATATATTTTTATATTTTTGGAATATTTAGAACACCACTGTGGGGAACACCATTTATTACTGGGAACACCACCATTTATTATTGCATTTTGATAAAAAAACATCACTTTTTTTCAGCCAAATATTACGTTGTTGAAGATGTCGTTTCCTCTGGACGGACAGACGGACGGACATTTTTAAATTTGCTTAAAATTTGATGATGATGGTACAAAAATTTTTGCCTTTCGCCGAAAATTGACAATTTTAGTTTTTCCCGATCAAATGCAAAAATACCCTTCGACTTTCGCCAGTAAATGGTATAATAATAAGTTACGTATTGTCCGTGATAATAAGTATGAGGTGCGATATTTGAAATAAAGATGCCTGGAATCGACATGTGTATGAGTGTATGCTACACATAAGGAGCGTCTAAAGAACATTATTTAGCCTTTAGAACGTCTAAAGGACATTATTTTGCCACAAACTAGAACCTATGCAGTACCTAACCCAAATCATACCTGCTAAATGATGCGCCTTGCTCTTTTCTGAGAAGTGCAAAGACCACTTCTTTGCTTTCTATTAAGTTTTCAGTGAGCGAAGGATAAATAAAGTTTCAATAAACGGTTAAGTATTTGCATACATTTGCTTCGGAACATTGAATGACACGACATGTTTTATATACATGCCATGTCCTTAACAATCGATTTAGAATGATTTGATCGCAATCTATAATAACAATAATAATAATAATATGACGTACATATCAATGGGCTAGCCCTTTGCGATTTTTTTCCTGACAAATGACTTTCTGACTGGGATAGCCGATTATTATTGTAATGCCCGAAAATGAAATTTGCTACATGGCTTTTTCACTAGTTATTTTAGTGTTAACCTATAATTAAAAGTTTCTTTTAATAACAATTAGCTCCGAGAAACGGGCCCTAAGCACTCGTTGAAAGTAAATAGTCATAAAAAAATATTAAATAATTTTATGTACCTTCTAAAACCGTTATCTGTAATTTATTGCATCCCTCTGAACTACACAAATGCTCAGGTATACACAGAAAATGCAGGTAACATTCTCAAGCATCTATATACAAAGAGCATCATAATCTATACAGGTAAAAGCTTTCTTGGAAGTTTTTATTGTACAAATGCAATGGTAATTAAATGGGCAGGTATGATATACATATTCTATCTACTGGGTGAGCTCCGCTGGAATTAGAAGCGCTTGAATCTGTCATCGCAAAAACAACTTAAGTAATAAATTCAAATTTTTAAGATAAAAACTGAATAAAACAGAAACTACTCAAATCTAGTCAATTACTTTTTAAACTATGAAACATACATGCATTTCACTCTTGTTTTACACTAAATTCCGATGACGTAATTATCGTACAGTCACAAAAAAAATCTTTTTTTTCTGACAAGTGGTTTTTGTAAGGAACAAATTAATTGTTGTGCAAAAGTGAACGTTGCAACTTCACTGTCTCTATTATAAAGTTATAAAGGATATTCTATTGACTTACATGGCTTTTACACTGAACATGTAACTATCTTTGAACAACATCGATGCCATCAAAAACTCATTTCGGCAATTTTTTGACTTAAGTTGTTTTTTCGATGACAGATTCAATTGTTTCTTTCCATGGCAATATGCTTCTTGCACGTGTCGTATTTTTAATTTTCTCCACATATTTGCATACGGTCTTATTTAACTGTATTAATTATGACTTTGTGAAAAATTCTACTCGAAAAGTAACTCTTCGCGTTCTCGGTAGGTACAGCCATATGATAAAGTTATAATGTGGTATATGCCGGTGATCCTATTGCTTAAAAGTAAAAGTTAAAACCATTTATTTATTGTTAGTTTACCTACGATACTGTTGTGCGGTTATTTACTGTTTTCTTCTATTATGTATGTTGTAGGTATAAATATGCATGTATATATGCAACGAAATAAAGTCTGTGTAGGTATAAAATTAAAATGTAGTTCAAATGTTGCATTATTTATACGTTTATAAGTTGTTCGACAAATTTCATTATTCTAAATTCTTCCATTGCGGAGAAAACAATTTTTCCCCAACTTTAGAGGGCTTACTTGGGAGGGGAAGGGGTTTGCGAATACGACGGTTTAGGGGTTATTTTTGCTTGTATGTTGGCTACCTACAAATGTGGGTTAATAAAAATTAGCATTCGACTAAGATACACAATGATGATCAAAATATTATGAGCAAAAAGGCAAAGCAGAAGTTGATAATTCGTATTTTATACAATAAATCGTACTTTTATTTTACAAACGTTAACTGTTTATAAACAAAGCTGTAGGTATCTATCCCACCCTGTATCTAGTATTCAAACAAAGCTGTATGTATTCCACCCTGTATGTATTCAAACAAAGGCCCAGGAAGAGATGAGAACCTAGGGTGTTTGTTCTACGTTTCTACCTAACCCAGAATCCAGGTAAAAATACATATCAATCAATGGGACGTTTCATTTAGGATTAATATAATGCACTGCATCCTTTAGGCGACACTTTAGACCGTAAAAACTAAACATGCAGAATTTTCCGATCTGGGGACAATTTCACCGTAGGCCCGCCCTGTTATTGTCTCGTTTCGGCGTATACCGTCTCCCCAGACTTGCGCCGAAGGAAACAAAACAATAAATCATATCCTATTTTAATACAATACAAAATACACACTGTACATTCATACACATTTATATTATTCTATGTGAAGATACTTTATCATGGTCATAATAAATATACAAACACCCCAAACATGCACACATATAGGTATTATACGCAGCACAGTAACTACTTAGCGGGATACGCAAAGTAAGGTTATAAATTCCTGCAAGAATCGGAATAATCGTCCACTTACCCGACTAGAGGAGACGGCAAAACAGGCGGAGGCACCGCGTATGTAGCGAACAATTTACCGGGCGGATTTTCGAACAACATTTCGGCACACCTCAATTTAAGAAAACCAAAACGAACACTAATTTAACAGAATCGTGACCGTGTACATGCGAATTCACCCCCTCCGGTTGTTGAGGAACGACTGATGCAGCTGTACGTTTACGTTGAGTCGCGCCACGCCAGAGTCGCCAGAGCCCTTCTGTTCTGCCGGCTGTTGTGACCCGACCCACCGCACCACATGCTTGCCTGGTGCGTTCGGGGGACGATCATAAATTGGCCTTAATCGTACCGGTGCTACCTGGGGCTTCCAGAAACTCTTAATTGTCCCGCGCCATACCACCCCAACCCTAGTTACTTAATATACCATTACGTTTTAGTTTTAGTTGATCTTGTGATTAATAATAATTACAAAGCGTGGAAAAATAATACCCACAGGGACAGTCATGGCAGTTAGGACGGTTGGGAGGGCAAGTGGGGTATTATTTGCACCGGGCGGCTAAACATACACAGAATGGTATCAGAAACAGAAACCAGACATGATTTCCCAAAATCTCGTTGGGGAAGAAACAGGGTAAATATATACAGGTAAACAGGTTTTTATACTGACGCAGGCCTCCATTTCTGGGGTCATTTTGACCGCACGGAATGCAACAATTCGTAAGCCACAGAACAAGTCGCTAGCCGGTCTTCTAGCGGCTGGTATATGAGGTTAAAAACACCTGTACGAAGCACGAGGAACTTCATGTGAAAACAAATATTTGTTGACTTTTTATCGCAATATTTTATGGCTTTATTTTAGAGTAACTGTAATAAACAACTTGTAAGTGTAATTTGTAAATATTCTGCGAATTCTGTATATAATATTTATAATTTACTTGCGGCATTGTACACATGTAAGCCATAAACAATTTCGCTCTACTTTTTGCTTCGAAAATCAATGACACTATAACAAATGAACGTTATTTTTAGACCACCGGCACTGCCTGTATAATTAGATATAAATATTGTTAAAATATAAGGCTTGTACCCACGCGTATGGGTGTAGGTGTGGGAGTAACTTTCAAATGAATGTAAATTTGATTAAGGCAAAAATGGAGCTTAAATAATTAGGGTTTGTTTTATCTCTTCCAATGCTGACTATTATTATACATGTTTTATCTTGCTTAAGGCGGCTGTACACCTACTTTTTTGCGGTTTGTTTATGTTTATGAAAAGCCATAACAACGTTTTGTGTACATAATTCCCTTCTCTATTTCACACGTAACCACGGTTGCTTTATTTGCACATTGCACTTGCATATTGATAAATACTTTCTAAATTACATACCAAAGTGTTATAGGTACCTAGGTATAAGATGTCTAATCATTTTGAATCGTGTCATCAGGGTTTTAAAAGTATCTAAACAAAATATTTCGAAGAAGTTGAATTACTATTTCTAGTATATAACATTTTATTTTAAAAACGCAGCTTGTGTATTCCATCCAACTTTCCTTGGATTCCTAACCAAAGTAACCAAATAAAATCGCCACAGATCCACCGAAGTTTAAGCTCCCTCTTCCGTGACAGATCATGCACTGACAAAACGATTAAAATGCTATATGGAATGACACAAAACACCAAGCGAATTGAACATAGAACACGTTCATAAAACGTTCGCGGACCATGAAAAATCTAAAGCTGATTCAGAATATGAGATGCGCATTTGAAATTTTCGGGATAAATTCAGTATTAATTCCGGATATGCTCAGGATTGCTACCGCGAACATAGCTATTATAAAAAAAACTAATTACACCAAATATTTTGTAAAATATTATAGAATTTTGGAAATTTATTCTTTTTTACCCTCCAAATGGTTCTAATTTTACGAGGGGTAAATGTCTGTCGATTTATGGTGTACAGCCCGAAAGAATTACGGTGATTTACTAGATTTACCAGAGATTTACGAAGATTTAGGATGAATTTTCGAGGATTTACCATGATTCACCGGATTTACAAATGATTTAAATTAGCTGTTTATGTGCAACCCTAAACATATCTTTTGTTTATCCGACCCCACACTCCAAGATGCTCTGACACATACGCAAGAACTAGGCATTTCTGTCGAAGAGTTT
>CAXKVY010002095.1:0-22773 GCA_964058915.1 Tetropium fuscum
TCTTGAAAGTTTGAAAAATTTTCGCCTGCGGCGCCATTAATGCTTCGCGGACCAAATTTAATATCAATATTAAATTTGTCTGCCCTACCTGATGCTTTAGTCACGAGCCGCCACTGTCAGTATGTAGTTTAGCCTACTTTTGGCTAGGGTCGCTGCTCTAGGTGTCTGCATTGCAGGACGCTGCTTATCACAAGACATTACGTAGTAATGTCTAATGAGTAGTAGCAACCAACCGCTAGAGGGGTCTGGTTATCCCTCGCTTGCACTCTACTGCTTGGCCTGCTTGACTGTTTTGTTAGTTTTGGTCATTCTTAATTCCTCTACCTACGGTGTACTGATGACAGCTCGAAACTAGTCTACACCTGGTGGAGGTATTAGTGAATTACCATGGCTATCTTATTGGATTTGCAGGTGTAATTCAATACAGGAAGGAGTATTAGCTCGCTGAGTAGTTGTTACCTGTAAATCCATTCAGTACGTGAAATATGCTTGGTTGTAAAACAGCAACCGGCACAAGTAGTATCGACAGTGAAACACAACCATTGTATCGAAAGGGATACTATAATCGTTGCGGAAAATTTGAAATCTCAAATATGCCTTGGTGTTATTTTACCTCATTTTAATATTCTCTAGAGCAATGATTAGAGTATTATAAAATTAAACAATTATTTATTTATAGCAAGTTGAGAAAAGTGGTGGATACCCACCTTACCCCCCTCAGTCCTACCTAGGCCAATACATGTACCCGTTTCCACCAGTACCCCCTTATTATGGTGCTGGAGTTTATGGTAGAGGGTATGTTGTACCTTCTATATACCAAACTTCGCCGCTGCCTGTGTCGATGAGACATGAAGCTCCCTCGTGCTCTTGGACTGTAGAACCTACACGAGAAGGAAATCGTAGAGAGGAAACACTAACAGGTAAGCCCCTCATAATAAGAAAATGTTTATTTTCTACCTATAGTGCACACCTAAATATGTTGTATCTACCGGTTGGCCAGGGATCATGGTAAACTCCGCCATTTCCACAATTTTTCAGCTATCGAAATGAAATTTTGCAGCAGTAATGTACATCCAAAAAGTCTTTTTGGCCATCCGATTTTTTTTTCGACGTCCGGTTTTGAAGGAAGTGACATCGTCTTCGGAATTTTAAATGGAACACCCTGTATATTATCGCATTTTTGAAATACTGAGAAAATTCTGAGTACAAAGAACAAATTTTGGAACTTTTGAAGCCCACTTCATTCATTTAGAACCAATTTCATTTTTGAATCTTGTAACGGAAACATACACCGTAAATCAAACATATTTGTAATAAAAGCCGCACGAAGAACGTCCATGTGATGCCAAGCTAGCTCTGTAGGTAAGGCGATAGCTACAAATTATGGTACGCGCCAGAGCTCGCTCTCTTTATCCTTCGAGATTTCGCTAAATTAACTTTACTTTTACTTCCTTACCGGTATTGTTGCTTTCTTGTTATTGTTCTAGGTATTGTTGAGGTAATGGGTTATATTATGGTACGATCAACATTAACGTTTAAGTTAATTTAAAAATAAATAAAAATAGCTAAAGAAACTTTTGACTTAAACGGTTTTATTTTAAATCCTCTGTGGTACTCTGGCGGCCATTTGAAAGTGCACGACTCTTATATCAGATTTCGTTATATTTGATCTTTGTAAAACTGACTTTGAAATTTGAGGTTCATGTGATGTGTCATTATGACATTCACAACTGTCTAATTATTACTTATCAAAATTAAAAAGTGTATTATTATTTTATCAAAAAAATTCCAAATTCACAAAGAACGTCCCAAAAATGTTCAAAATACACTAAATTATAAAAGTTAAGTAACTTAAAACTACAAAACTCCAACGCGAGTAGGTCTGTATAAAATTAATATTTCGTCCAGGCGCCATTTGAGTCTATTACACCTTGCAATCGACGTCTCATTGATGAAACAAGTGTCCTCGTGTAATCTACGTTGATATTGTCCCAAGCATTTTCAATTGCTCCCCACAATTCTTCGGCATTTGCTGGGCGGAAATGTCTATTACCAGGTCTATTATAAATATTCTTAACAATCATTGACCATGCATTTTCAATTGGGTTTAGGTTGGGCGACTTTGAGGGCCAAGGTAGCACGTTTATGTTGTGTTCATTAATCCAGTTAGTTACAATTCTTGATGTATGAATTGAGCAATTATCTTGCTAGAAAATAAAATTCTGAGCATACAACATAGTGACGGAGGGCAGCGTAATATTGTCCAATATGCGTATGTAACTCTGTCCGGTAAGGCGCTCTCCTATCCTCCAGCAAACACCGGGACCTAAGGAACTTATCCATGCCCAAACATTGATGGAAAACGTCCACTCTGGTCGGTAGGTTTAATATACCTCTCTTCATACCTCGAATTCTGAGGTCGGTAGACGCGGATGGAACCATCATGACATGGCTAAAAGAACTTTTCGTCGGAAAATATGACATTATTCCAAAAGTCGTCGGGCCTACCGACAAACTGGTTCGCAAAATTAAGACGTTGTTCTCTATGCCTTGGCTCCAAAAATACCTTCTTTGGTGCCGCATAATTTCGTAACTGAACCCTTCACCCGCCGCCTTGTAGACCTCACAGGTCCAGGAAAGTCCGATTCGAAACAGACTGTCACTGCTGTTTCAAAGGGATTCGTTCTAAGATGGTCTAGGAAGAAGTTGTCTTGCTCCATAGTGCTTATTTTACGACGCCCTCCGCCGTGGACGTAGCGAACGTTTCCTACTGCATTCCATTTTTGTTTGAGTTTGAATATACAACTCTTACTCACATTTAGCTCGTCTGCAACTGCCTGTAATGACCAATCATTTTCAAGCAATGTAACAGCTCGCATTTTTTCAGGTTCAGTTAACCGCGGCATGTTAAAACTTGAAAACTAATAAAGTGGTTTGTAAATTACGGAGTTAATTACTGACATTTGTTTGAGGTTTCAAATAAGTGTCAAAATGAAATATAAAAAGATCACATTACAATATCAAAAAAAATCGTGCACTTTCAAATGGCCGACAGCGTACTAGGTGAATATCTTTCAGTTAGCTTTCAAATAAACATATTTGTTTTGAGATATAAGAATCTAGTGAAAAGACGCATTATGATCTTCTGAGATAATGTTTTACTGTTTGACTTAATTGTTAATTTGATTATTTCTTAATAATTGAATATAATCATACTGGAAAGCATAAATTAAGTCTAACGGCAAAAATGATCTAAGTAATAATTTATTATTTTATTGCCGACCTTTTATAATTCGCGCTGCCCGTGATTTACTTTAGACGACCCTCAGTATATAACAATGGGACTTAATCCAGTCATTACGTCGGAATAAACGGGTTAGAAATGCAAATGAACCAAGAAGGCTAAATGTTTGATATGAAGTGGGAGGGGAGCTAGAAAAGCTTAACTTCAAATTGTCGGCCAATATTTCCTATGTGCGTTTCCCGCCATTTTGAAAAAAGGGTTGTTAAATTCAGTTTTTTTCAATAACTCAGTTTTCCGTTGAGATACGATAATTTTGAATGAATACTTTTTTGTAGCTTTTTTCCCGCTCTACAAATTACGCTCTATACATTTTTTACCTATTGTTCATGGTTATTGAGATATCAATCGACAAAGTCAAAAATTTAGGTAGTTAAATTTGGTTTTTGCTATTTTCTCTTTTCTCGTAATAGATATTGAAAAATTGTCTATTATGAATCTTGTAGAGCGTGTTCAGACCTGCGATTTCGTTTTTTTATTTTTTTCCTCCGACCTCTAGCGCGCCGTAAAGTTGACCGCAGCGCCGCCCGACGCAAAGTGAAAATTTTTCCGGAGTATCTCACGCTACAACACGTCGACATGAGACCCTCGCAGATTTCTCCAGACAATCGTGACATTGAGAAATTGGAAATGTTGCTCGAAATGTTGAAATCGTTGCTCGAAAAGGTCATAATCCTTTTCCTGAAAATAAAGAATTGATGTCTATCGGCACAGGAGTTACTGCAAACCAGAACATAAATTGTCATCGTACATACGAAATTGATCGCGACATGATTACTAAAATCATAGGTGCGGATTTCGGGTCCTTGTCATTCAAAAGGAAGGATAAATCCAGTGGATAGCAAAATGTATTATTTTATGGTATTGGTTTACCATGATGATATTTTGGGAAAATGGTCAAAATGGACAAAAAAAGACGTCATTTTTTTTTCTCTATTTCATTTTTTGGGGTTATACCAGCCCATTAGAAACAAATTAGACTAATCATGGCACTCTAGATTCAAAAATGAAATTGGCTCTAAACAAATCAAATGGTTTGAAAAAATCCCCAATATTGTTCTATAGCATTCAGAATATTCTCAGCATGCAAAAAATGCAATAATATGGAAGGTGTTATATTTAAAATTCCAAAGTTAAGGTCACTTCGGTCAAAACCAGACGTCGAAAAAAAAATCGGACGTACATTACTGCTGCAAAATTGGATAGCTCAAGAACTGTGGAAACGGGGGGGGGTTTCTATGATCCCTGGTCACTCGGTATGTAATAATTTAACTTTTCATTTAGATATATTTTTTTATGTTTAGTTAGATATGAAACGCCTCAAAACTGACAAAATATAGAATTTTGTTTACAGAAAATTATGATTTTATAGAAATAGTTGTTGAAATAATTGAGTGATAAATTAATAAATCATTTTAGGTCACAGTGATTCACCCTTATATTATCACATTTAACTTATCTCCGATATTAATCTGATATCAGCACAAGTGTTACTAATTGTTTTTTTCTTTCTAGATATGCCACTAAATCTTTCTAAACATTCTGGTTGATTCAATGTGTGCCTTCCATTAGAAATTTAGAAGTATATTTTTTGTACAATACAAAGAAATCGGCTGAAAAAGTTGGGATTACTATTGTAAAAGCCCAATCTCTTCTGCAATTGGTATTCTGTGTAATTTAAATAACCGTTCTTTTTGTGCATGATGTGTGACATCATTTGGTAAACCAACAAGATCGCGTAATCGTAATTTTTTGTAATACAGTGCAACTTCGATAATCTGAATTTATTAATTAGGCATGTGGGTTTATGTTATCAAAGGAAAACCAAGAGAGTAAAAAAGCCAATAAAAATATTAAAAAAATAATATTCTCTTATTTGTGTTAAAAGTAAAATTTCAAAATTATTATGTCTATTAGGTTCAGTAGAGGTGTCGGAGAAAAAATGTGGATTTTGATATTGAACCGAACCCATTGAAATACGGCTTGAATGAAAGATCTTAACGCATATTAACAAAGTTACGATGAGCAAGATACGCGTCATGGTTTTTTATTGCAAAATAATTTTGAAAATGGCACTTACGTAATGGAAAAAGTAATGATTTTAGAGAAAAAAGTTTCAAAGAAAAGTTGTTGAGCAGATGATTTTACGTAAGGATATTTAATACCAAAGTTAAAAAATGCGAAATAATAAAAATACTGGAAGGAGCGGGGACCTTTGATGTAATGATAACACTGATGAGTTTTAATCGTCTCCCGATGATGCCAACTTGGTTGTCGAGCAAAGTAAAAGTGTTTTGGTGTTTGTGGAAACTACTTCGAGAGTTAGTAAAAATACGATAAAATATATGAAAAATGTTTCTGGATTTGCTGAAATTGGAGTACCTATTACTGCGTCCGATTGAACAATTTGATATTGCGCCTTATTGCAAATTTATTAGCGTACCGATTTTGATATAAATTATTGCGATCGGTAAGTAATAAGTATCTTACATGCCAATTTTCAGAATTTTTCTTAAACAACTTAAATTCATATTAACGAAAAACGGAAAACTATGGGCTGTAATTTTACCAATTTTCAACTTAGAGATGCGGAACAAACTGAATTCGATGGTGCTGATTTTTACATGAAATTTTTTTAAGAGTACTGGGGAGTGCGGAGTATTCAGTGCAGCTATATTGGGAGAGGTAGCGCATTGCTAGTAGTGATTGGAATAATCGGGATATTTTCATAATCATAATTATAATTTTCATAAATTTAATAATTCGAGATATATAATCAAATTTATTTATCAAAGTTCATCAAAATTGATCAAGAAACAACGTAAAATCTTCAAAGTTCAATGCAAATAAGATTAGTCATATAATAAGGACATAATAATTTAATAATATCCTTTTATAAGTTTGCTTTACTTCAGTGGAAAAAAGGTCCTTAAATATCATGTACAAACGGAAAGTTGTGACTCCTTATTCTATGAAAAACAGTTCATTTAAACATAGACCCGGAAATGCTAAATCCAAGATATCTTTAAAAATAACAGTTTCTTAAAAATATCTAAAAGATGCCGGTGCTGAGGGGTTAGTTTCGCCGTAATTCGATTAAAATTTCTAGGCTGCATCCCGAGGGCCATTTTATCGAATATTATTGATGAAAAATTCACACCACTCATTTTTCTATAATTTATATATTAATTGTCATATCTTGCTACGCTTTCCAGAGAAAAAATAAAAACCGCTGTCTCTGAACCACACAAACAAAAATAATTTTTTTTGAGTACGACTCGAGATACGAAAACAATTTAAGCAACAAAAAATTTATGTTTTTAGCTGCTGAATCTCAAAAAATTAATAAATGTAATATAAAAAAAGAGGCGTACATTTTTTGCTAATAATATTCCTTACACCCAGTATTTTTCATGAAATGACTTGAGGGTGCTGATAAAATGACTAGATGCTGTGGTTTTTGTTATCATTTTCTAATAAAAATTTAATTTTCTTTTCCAGTATCTACTTTTTATGCAAAATATGGGGAGAAACTGCATTTTTTTCTAAAAAAAAACAATTTTTTTTCACATAAAGTGAGTGTCTTCATTTGCTGCAAAATAAAAATTTGTACACATTTTGAAGGTTGCCTAAACTTTGAGCTCGATTTACTCATTATTCCATATCCAGATGCGGTATGCGTATAATATCCAGATGCGGTGGGTGGTCTTCCTTAGGACGGCAGTATATTTGATATAGACTAATTCAGAACGAGTACGGACATACAGTTGCATATTCTTTAGGGTGGCTTCATAATTAGACCACGCCATCTATTGGGGATTTTTACCTGGAAAAAAGTCCGGAAGTTTTGAAACTTTGCAGGTTTGTAGGTTTCGGGGTCCCTAACTAAAATCCATAAAATGCACATATCGGGACTTGCCGCCGGCGCCGCCATCTTGCCGAGATGGCGGTCAGAATCGGTATTTTGCAAATATCTCGAAAACTGTGCGTTTTTCGAAAAAATACGAAGAAAGCAAAATTAAAGAGAATAACATTTTCCACAAAAAAGGTTCTATGAAAATTTTCGCTAAAGTCAACCCTTTAGGCACAAAATCCCTGGAAATTTATTAATCACAATCCATCACATTGTGAATTAATCACAATCCAAAGTCGTTTCAATACACGAAAATCAATACAATCGTCACAAGCGACACGCAAACCATATGTTTCGAAGGGCGCTTTAAAGAAGAATGCTAATAGCCAGCCGCCGATCTGGCGGCGCGGCGGGTTGTCGTTAACCCCTCAGGTACTCCAGGTCTATCATTGGTAGCTCCACACAGGTTAGAAATGTATGTCTGTGTGTCTGTCGGTCCGGTTCATCATAAGCTGAAAATATTACGAGAATTCATTTGAATAGACCGTTTTATTATGAGAGACAAATATATACGCATATTAAGTATGTAGATATATAAAGCAGTTCATAGAAGTTAACGAAATATGTTGTCATAAATTGAACTCTTATGCCTAAACGGTTAACTTTAGGGAAAATTTCCTTATAAACTTTTTTCCGAGATATTGGATAAAAATTGGATAAATTGGATAAGCATTTTTGGGCGCCATCTTGCATCTTCAATCCTACAAAGTTTCAAAACTTTCCGACTTTTTTCCAGGTAAGCCCCTTTTTTAATCCCTAATGACTGAACTACTATTCATCTAATTCGTCAATCTGACGAATTAGATGCTTGGAAGTCACACTAGCACATAAAATTGTCTTGAGCAGTCAGATCCAATTTAAGAATGACAGGCGAGTTAACAAAAACACTTCGAGCCCACTGGATAATTATTTTGCGAGTATACACAGTTTCAGCAGTGAAAGGGTTAAAACGTAAAAAACACGTTTGGTTTTTTTAAACTATAATTTTTATTGTTAAATTCACATCATTTTCTTTCATTGCAGACCCACAGCTTATGGCTTATAATGAATTTTTAGGATGAAAAACTTATATTATAATCATCATTTTAATAATGGCTAGTGCCGCCTGAAACTAATTTGAATATCAGATCATATGTAGCTTGTTAACTATTTATAGTTAACCAAAATAAATACCTCTCGCTCTACAAAATTTCTTTAATATTTTTCACTGAAGCCTTATTTCAATGGGTTCCATCCAAAGTCCAAATCAAAACCTCTGACGCTACTACAAATTTGCAAGTTAAATTTATGCTCAGATTGTAGAGGTTGGAAACCTAGATCGTCGCTGTTAGGATTATCGAGATTGGACTATTCAGTGTTAGATACAATTTCCAATATTTTATATCATAAATCACAGTTATCTAGTGCTTTTATGATATGTGATGAAAAAATACTCGTGCTATAGCCAAAAAGTCAAAACATAAAATGTTATATACCATTTGCAACAAAAACAATCCATAAAGCAGACTAGTTGCCGAATAAGTGAATTCTGAATTATACAAAATTATAATAGTTTGGAGATGTTTGATTTAAGTATCGATTCCAAAGAGATTGATTCTGTGTCGAAATTGTTTTAATAATAGTTATTTCAATATATAGCCCGGTCAAAATAGATATTCAAGGTTAGAATAATTTGCATAGAGCTGAAAATTGGTACGAATGTTGCAAACACCATTATAAATGAAATGTGGAAAGTCCCCATCGATCCCACATCTGCAAAAAAAAATATTCAAGGTCACAGTTTGCAAATATGGGTTTTTTGCATTTTTCAGCAAAACGGTACATTTTATCATAAAAATAGGTTAGGCAAAAGTGGTAGACCATGCAATTATCTACAAGAATTGTTGTTACATTTTTTCCCTAAGAATCACCATTTCTGAGATATAGCGATTCCAAAAATTGAAAAAGTTGTGTTCTCCATAATATGCGCACCTTTCCACGCCACCTGTGAGGTAGTGTATGTAGTTGGCGCGTTAATATTAACATGTTTTCCCTGGTAGGCCGGTACTACTGCTTGGAAATGATGAATGCGGTGCGAATTATGAGTAATTGAGAAATACTATTCGTCTGATTGATAATTATTTTCTAATGGAACTTCTTCTCGTTCTCCTCTTCCTTCTTCTTCCTGCTGGATACAACTAAATTGTTCTGAGAGCGTGGCATCAGGTGTCTCCTCGCTGATATAAGAATCCTCTTCTGGCAATTCAACATTGGAACACGACTGGCCCTGTCAACTGGTACATGCTAATGAACAATCCAACTTTTTGCAGCCGCACAGCACTACATCCCCTTTTACAATTTCAAAACAATTTATTGGGGAGTTTTTCAAATTCAATTCAATCTAATTCAAAATATTTATTTTTAAATTAATACAGCAATGGGCACATCTCGAATGATCCCATGCCCGGACCAGCCAAACATCCACGCGCAGCAAGCGCCGCGGCAACTGAGGTGCTGGGCGCCGGGGTGGGTCTGGGACGTTTAAAGAAAAATTAGGAAAGTATGTGTCCAATGGGCATCGAAGTAAATAAAAGTAGCAGTGTGAGTAATCATCGGTATTTGTGCCTCTCTTTGAAACCTTGTGGTTTGTTTGAGGTTAAGGTTAAAAAAAGCTAAAGGAAAAAACCCCTTAACCTTCCGTAGCTAACACGATTAATTTAAAAATGAAAGCTAACATCCGTCTATGAGACCGGCTAAGAAAAAACTATAAACAAGTTGCAAAAAATTATGACTTAAAATTTTATCCTTTAGGGTAAAGATTTTAAAAAGAACAAATGGAAAAATTATATTTGTTACACGTCGTTTAATGAAATTATTAAATAACAAAGGGGGTGAATATAACATAATATTCTTAAAATGTCTTTAACTAAATATAGAAACAGTTTTTGTGGTAACACCACCAATGACATTATTTAAAAAACATCGTAAAACATTAAAAATTATTAATAATTACACATACATTAGTTATAAACTGAAGAACAAAATACAACAAAATACAAAATTTCACCACACTCCTTACAGATAGCAGATAAGTACTTCACTTATCTGCTCACATGAATTTTTTACATTTATGGTAACTAAATCTGGTCTTTCTACTTTTTTCAATAGAGCAGTAAGAGCATCGACCATGTGTCGGGGGTGATTTTGTGCATATTCCGTAGCTGAAATATAAATTTCTTGAATCCGCAATCTGGACGTTCTAGGAACAGTATTACAATTGAAACGCTTTTTTATAGGTTCTCAATTAACTGTTTTGCCAGTGTTTCTAAAAATACTTTCCGTGGAATATTTTTGTCGATATTATTACTTTTATATATAATGTAAGAATTAAACCATCCTATATTTAATAGTCCATAGAAAAGAACTAGAAGCCAGCGACGTGTAATCCTAGCGTAATTATAGACTGCGGATAATTTGTCCGCCATATCCACTCCGCCTTTAGTCTTGTTATAGGCGATAATTATCGATGGTTTTCGGGCCTCTTTTTCTTCAAATGCGAACATGGTCGACTTTTCGGGCCTCTTTATCATCACATCTGGTGGTATTTTCGATTTATTTTTTTGTAAAGTGGCTACAAATGGACCACGTTTTGCTTCGTAAAACTAACCATTAATGATTAATTGTTACCTTTTTTTATAATAAAATGTAGTTTTTATAATATGTCACTAAAAAACTCGAGGTTTGATTTCAAATCAAAAAATTTTTTTTCGCAAAAATGTCGCTTGGTCATGTTATGCTTTGTGGGAGAGGTAAGAAATTTTTATTTCGCATACTATGACCATAAGCCAAAATTGCCTTTTGGTCATATTATGCTAAACTACATAATTAGGCTTCACAAATCTTTATTATTGATTTTGGAAAATTTTCAAAATAAACATTAAAAATCACAAATAACTAGGTATTTAAATGAAAATACATATTAGGAAATATTTTGTTCCAAGTCAAAGTCCTTATTGAAACCACATATATCTTCTTCAATATCTGGATCGCCGATCAAATTTTTGTAAAAATTTTTTGCATCATCGGGGATGAAGGTCATTAAACTCTTTAAATCCAAAAGTTTATTTTCCTAATAAAGACCTTGCTTCGTAAGCTAATTTTAGGTGATTGTTCTTTTCATTAGTGAACTTGTTTTGTTCCTCTAATGTTCCGGTACTTTTTAAAATTTCTAATCGGTCGCAGGTGTTACACGTGTCTTTTTTTAATGGCTTTCTCCTTAAGTTAAAATGGGTAAGGAAAATATTCTTATATTTAGAAAAAGACACTGGTGAATTATTGGTCTCCTGTTTATATAAATTGTACATGACAGGCAATCTGGTATCAGATCGCAAATACAGGGCATCAGTTTTTTCTCGGGAATAGTGCGATTTATATTTCGCAAATTTTTCAATATGATCAACTACTTTTTATAACCTTTCATCTGATATTTTGTTTCTTCCTCCTCCTATACCACGGCAGTCTTTTACCCCTTCTGGTCTTTTTAAAGTTTTCAACGCCAAATTCACCTTTCCACTGGATATTCTAAATGTTTGAAGAAAGAATGGCTTGCAGACTATAATCCCATTTATTTTATATTGTCTTGTAGAGCTTATTTTTTGTGAACCTTTAACTGTTTTCTCTTTATAGGGCACTCATTTACCATTGCACAGATTAGAGCTCTTTGGGCATCATGTGACGTAACTTTGTAAAATTTTTCATATTCTTCTTTTACTTTCTCCTCGCCAATTCGAGAAAAACATTCACAACGACACAAATATTGCCTAAATTCTTTCTTCTCCTTTATATTTCCTTTCTTAGTAAAGTATGTCTTATTTTGAATACAGCGAAGTTTCCTTATTTCTCGATTTTGAGCTGGAAACTTTCTCTTCCTCCCTTTTTTAGGGCGACCGATAGGACTTTCGGTAATTTCCTCATCAACATAGTCCTCTAGCTCCAATAAGTCCACAGAAACTTCATCAAAATTACCATTGGACTCCCTATTTTCTTGTATGTTGGAATTATTAAAAGTTTCTTCCCCAAAAACATTTTCTTTATTATTGTTATAACCCAAAACTACATATACATTCCCCATATCTGTTATATTATGTGAAATATTTGCGTTAAAACCCTCAGAAAACTTCTTGATACCACTATCTGTATAATCTTGACCCACATAACATGCACCCTCTAACTGCGCCTCTGTAATATTATTATCAAATAAATTGTCTTCAAACTCATTAATATTATTAAGCTCTAAACTTGGTTTTAAAACATCAATAGCTTCAACGATTTTTTCATCAAAACAGATTGGTGCCATGTTAGTTAAAGTAGAACAACTTCTGTATGGCATATTCTCATTTTTATTTACATCTAAAACTGGCACAGCATTCGGAGCACCCATTAGGATGTTATTGGTTGGTATTGCTTCATTCTAACACCAAAAAATGTATAATATAAGTAAATTGTATTTTATAAATTTAATATGAACTTACTTCTGAATTTGTCTCCATAGCTAGCCTCAAAATTAAATCAGCCCTGGTAGTATTTTTTATACAACTGACTCTCTCCATTATTTATAACTTTTATCACTAGATATCACTATGTACTATATAATAAACACTATATAACTGTATACACTATATTTACTATCAATAGGTACTCACAACAGTTACCTAAAAGTCAAACATAACCACAAATAATAAAATCTTTATTCAACAAAAACGAAGTGGACTATTTTGCATTACATGACTAACAGGCATGTCAGCGGCGGTTGGTCATTTTATGAAAAAATAAATAATATGCTATAATTAGGTTTCAATCGTAACTGTCGTCTGGTCACGTATTGCAAAACACAATAACCCTGATTTAAAATTTGGCGCTTAATTTAAAAATACTTCTATAGGTGAATTAGAGATTTCTATACATCCTTGATTTTTTTATGAATAAATATAAAATAGTCGCGTTAGATGGCAGTATAACCTCGGAATTGATGAAATGTCGCTTGATCAAGTGATGCATAACGTGGTCCAAATGTCAATTAATTCTCTTGGAGAAGAGTATATATTAGCGGAATACTTGAAAAGAAGTTGTCTGTTGTCAGATTACGATTAAATCCAGAAATTGGCTGGCATAATCTCGGTACCAGAAACATATTTGATGTGTTTACATAAAATGGCTCCATTGGTTGTTGACCAACATAAATTTCCATTTTCTTGGTATAAAACATTTTTGCATCTACTAGAGCGTAAACTTTTAATCCATATTTGTTGGGTTTCGATGGTGTGTATACTCGAAACTCGAAAGCCACATCTTCCTCTGAATGCCCATAACATTTCATCGATTGTTTTATATTGCGAAAGGGAGAAGTATTTTGGTAGGTTATTAATAAAATCTTCAAAGAAATCTCTGATCGGTGCTAATTTATCATATCGTCCATTTCTTTATCGTCCAGACGAATGTTTCGAAGCAAAAATTTAAACCTCTCTACGGACATAGCTAGCCTAAACATTTCTAAACCCATACCGTCTGATCTGAATAGATCGGCGGTATTTTGAAAATTACTTTTCATTACACCACCAAGATATAACAGCCCCAGAAAGGCTTTCAGTTCATCGATATATGTCGTTCTTGCTGTTCTGTATGTTTCCAATTAATTTTTGCTACAATATATTTGTTGGTGGAAACAGCAATATTTTCTAACATAGCATCTGTAATAAATAAACTCCAGATCTCGATTGGGGTTATTTTATTTTTTGCTTCACCTTTAACTCCAGGTAAATTGGGTTATGATATTATGGTGTCGAGTTCTCACACTTGGATATCGCTGACAATGTTTTCTCCACCTGTTTCCATCTTTTCCCATCATGCAAGGTATGCGAGTTTTTCTTCTCTGTTCACAGCTTCCACCTCCATTTAATTCGTGACATGTCATGTCTTCTTCACTGTATGAATTTTCTTCTTGAATCTAAACATTGTCTTCTCCCAAACTTGTATCGCTATCTTCCGCTACATCTACGACTGTTTCAAATTTATCAAACATACGTTGTAGCCTTCTTCTTCATAAGTTAAAGAAGCCATATTTATAATAATCTCTAGAAATAATGATTAATTACAACTCTTACAAAATAAAACCAAAAAATTAGCTTACTCACAGAAGTAACACCACAACTAACATCCGTCTCAGAGACATAATATTAAATAACAAACGTAACAACAATTCACCTTCACTGTGATTTTAGCACTGAGTTTAGAACTTATTCGCGATTTTTTCGGGAAAAATCTGAAAATTTCGTCGGTCTCACAGACGGCGTGTTAGCCACGGAAGGTTAAGGAGTTTTTCCGGTGCAGGTGGGAGTAAATCCTGGATGGTTCCCAATGTACCGTCAATTAACTTCCAACCCCAGTCTTCTGGTCCAGTTGATTACCAAACCACACTTGAACTTGATAATGCACCCGAAATAGATTTAGATGTTGATGAGCAGAAGCAGAGGTTGGGGGAGACAAGCTAATTGCACTCGTTTATTGTTACGAGTATTTTTTACAACAGATGAGTATCGAAACTTATCTAAGCAGGTAATTTTTTTGGAGCTCCACATACAGAAAGAAGGAAGCGAATTCCGTTGGTGATTTCAGCTTGTGGAGTGTACTCTCTTTAAAAACTTTTGCACAATTAATTAAACCTTGCTTTTTAAAACAATTTAAAAACTGTTGTTTTACCCCTCCTGAAAACTGCTGTTGTTATATCGCAGCCTGTTATTGCCTGTAAAAATAGTATGTGATTTTGGCATTTTAAAAAAACAAACTATTGGAAGAATATATTTCCATTCGCTGTTGAGCCTTTCCAGGTTTTAAAAAACAAATAATTTTTTCGGTTGGAGTTCGGATCTTGCTCAAGGTAATACGAGCATATAAAATGAGGGACTGGGTTTCTTTTATGTGTTTATATTCTCAGATTCACACAATTTGTACGTATTAGTTACACAAACTTATATGTTTACTTGTATTAATGTATAGGCGACGTATTCGTGCATATTATGGAGAACACAACTTTTTGAATCGTTATATCTCAAAAATGGTGATTCTTACGGAAAAAAGTGTCGGAATAATTTTTATGGATAATTGCATGATCTACAATTTTTGTCTAACCTATTTTTATGATAAAACTTACCGTTTGGCTGAAAAATGCAAAAAACCCATATATGCGAACTTTGACATTAACTTAATTTTTTTTGCCGTGGGTGATGAATTTGTGTATGGGAACTTTTCACATTTCACTTATTATGGTGTTCCCAACATTCGTACCAACTTTCAGCTTTATGCGAATTATTGTAAGCTTACTCCTATTTTTTTGACCTACTTTGACCGGGTTACAATTTAAGAACTGGGATATTCGTACCAATTGATTAATTTTGAAATCTCCGACGTTAATTTTTCAAGTAGCTTTAAAGCATGGATAATGTGCAATGGCTCTACAAACAACTGTAGATATTAGGTGTACATATAGTTATAGATTTTTGTATAAATAAATTTGTACTATTTAAATAAATGTAACCACAAATAATATGTTGTGAGTAAATTATTCGTAAATGTAAATATCATCTGTAATATGTGTATAATGTAATATGTCAAACATATCGCAACTATATTTATTAAGAAAGATTTCTTCTATTATTCATTGCTTAGCCTTGAAGTGAAAACTAAGTTATATATTAAACTGGATATACAGAGTATCTATTAAGCCTAGTTGATAGCACTGTCGGCATATGTTATATATATATATATATATATATATATATATATATATATATATATATATATATATATATATATATATATATATATATATATATATATATATATATATGTATATATATATATATATATATATATATATATATATATATATATATATATATATATATATATATATATATATATATATATATATATATATATTAAAAATATATATATATATATATATATATATATATATATATATATATATATATATATATATATATATATATATATATATATATATATATATATATATATATATATATATATTAAATCGTTTATTTCAACAGAGGATAGTACACAAAAATCTGGGAAATAATTCCAAAAAGAAAAGGAGAAAAAACCTCATCTTTTATTTTTTGAATATCTAACGTTATTTCACGTGTCAGTTAAATTATTTACTTTAAATAATATGCAATCTGTTTTGTCTTCATTTAATATTAGTCTGTTCTCAAAAAAATCACTGTTTAATTGACTTCATTGTTATGTTGCCACCCACTTCCTATTATGTCCATATAATCCGAACCCACAATTAAAAGTTAGTGTCATCTGGATAATTAACAATATGTTGTTTTTCGAAAAAAACATTTTCAATTCTATTTGAAATTATGTTTCTAATGTCATTTAAAAAAAATTTAAACAAGAGAGGTCCAGGGATGCTTCCCTGTGGCACTTCCATAGACAATTCCAAGGTGCTTGATCTCCTCTTTTTCCTTTATTCAACTTCCACTAAATGTTTACGCCCTGTTAAATACGAGCAAGGTCAGTCATAGGCTTTGCCTCTAATACCATATGATCGATTAATCGAATATATAATTTTTCTTTTTTTAATAATCAACTAATCAACGCTCGATTAATGGATTGTATTAGATGATCGAATATTCAATGATTGTTTATTCGATGATCAATTAATTTTTGTTTTGTATGAAGTAGTATTTTGACTACCTCGACGAACACTATGATTTATGGTCAGGCTGGGAAAAATAATTGTTAATCGAATATTTTCTTTTTCTTTTTTTAATAATCGATTATATTACATGATCGATTATTCGATGATTGATTATGCGATGATCGATTATTCGATAATTGATTACTCGATGACAGTATAATCGAACATTTGTTATAATCGATAATATTTAGATGAACATCATGGGTAGGGCTGGGAAAAATAATCGACGATCGATTAATCGCTCATTTGTTATAATCGATTACCGATTAATCGATCGTCGATTATTCGATCACTGAATATTCGATCGCCGATTAATAAATCTATTAATATTTTATCGATTATAGATTAATCGATTAATGTATCATCAGTTAATTATTTATCGACTATTCCTTTTGTATGAAATAGTATTTTGATAGCCTGTTGATAGCTGGCAATTGTCGAATTATTATATTCACATCATGTAGGAACTGAGTTACCTAAAAAGCATAAAGTCGTAACAAAAAATAAGATTTGCACTTTGACAGTTAGCTGACAGCCTGTTGCCAGCTGCCAATTGTCGAATTATTGTATTCACATCATGTATAAACTGAGTTACCTAAAAAGCATAGTCAACAAAAAAATAAGATTTGCACTTTGTTATTGCACTTGGCAGCTGACAGCTCTCAAGTGTCAATTTGGACAATTTGACGTCGGATTTTCATATTCAATTAATCGTAGAGCAAGCATTTCTTTGAATTTAGTAATCGAGATTCTTTTCTGAGTGGTCTCTTTATAAATTATGAATGCATTTACTAAGGCGGATCCAAAAATCAGTTCTAAAGCTAACTTTCGATACCATTTCGTACCTCTTCGCAGGCAATGTGAATATGCCCTCAATTGATCTGATAGATCAATATAAGCTTTAGAATTATTGTAGTCAACGACGGCTTTGGGCTTTTCCGATTCCAGTCTATATTTATTTTTTATTTTGGCAGTATCAGCATTGTGAACTGTACTTAGCATTAGTATGTCACGCTTATCCTTCCATTTTAGAATGAACCTCATATTTTTTTAGCTTTTTGGATGTTACTTGCTTCGGATTATATTTGCGATTTGATCGCAAAGTCCCCACAAGGTGGGTCTTGCGCCTTAGCAACTTAGACGCAAGACTGACGCTGGTATAATAGTTGTCAGTGTAAAGCAAGCCTTCCTGAATCTAAAAGATTATCCGTAAGGGACATTACGACATTCGCAGAGGCCGATCCTTCCTCTGACTTATCAGTGCCACAGTAGACACGTAGGTTGTATGTATAACCTCCACGAGTACATAACTTATACAGTTTGATCCCAAATTTGTGGCGCTTGTTCTTGATGTATTGTCTAAACTTCAAGCGTCCATGGAACGGTTCAAGGGTTTCATCAATACATACATCGTTTTCAGGTACGATAATGGCCTGCAACCTCTATACGAGTTTTTTAAGTAATGGAGTAATTTTTCTCAGCCGATCGTTGTCATATGTTGGATCCTGGTTATCATTGAAGTGCCACATTTTGTAAAGCTGTTCAAATCGATTTCTTGGCATAATATTTTCGTACAAAAAACTTCCACTCCAATATAATCTCAGGGTTGGCAGAAGGAAATATCCATACTAATATACCGAGAAACTTTTCCATTTTGTTAGAATCAGTGGGCTTCCATGGTTTAGTTTTTTTTGAAGTCGTTACATTTCTGAGAGTCTGCGTAGCATATATATTGGTCTGTTCCACCATATATGTTACTAAATCATTAGTAATAAATAATTTAAAAAAATCGTATGGATGACTCAAACATGTCATATAGTTCTGGCTTTATGCCAGTATTATTCAAAACTAAATCGAACTTCTTCAGTGATTTTCCATCAACAGGTCCCCATTTAATTTGATTTAGATTATCATCGTTTATTTCGTCACTACTTGATTCCAATGTATTTCTGGCCACCACGTCTGCGATTGATTGATCAATCTTCAACAATTTTTTTTGTCAATAAAGCAATAAAATTTATTTATTTATTTATAAAATAAAAATATAAATACTCACGTCAGATCTGTTTCTTTCTTCTGTGATGACTTGAACGGGAGCAGTATCACTCGAACTATCAACTTCCTCATTTTGTGCAGAAGGTTTCTTTTTTGTAAGTCTAGTTTTCTTTTTTTTCACGAGATTTCTTTTAGAAGTACTAGCTTTTGTCAACAAATCTATTTTATTTTCATCAAGCTGTGCCTCAGACAAACAGCTTTGTTTTGTAAAGGTACTAGCATTTTCGGTCGTTTCACTGGCACCTCATCTAACACTTTAATCATCCGGAGACGATTAAAACTCAGTTTTAATCGTCTCCGGATGATGCCAACTTGGTTGGCGAAACGCGCGTCGAGCGAAGTGAAAGTGTTTTGGTGTTTGTGGAAACTACTCCGAGTGTTACAGTTACATCAAAGGTTCCAGCCCTATCCAGTACCTCATCTAACGACGAAGGTGCATCTTCACTTTCACTTGGTTGATAATCATCCGACGAATTGTTATTGTGAAATAGATCCTCTTCATCCGACATTATTTCTTGCCAAAGCTTTTCTAGCCGTTTCGCTTCCCGTTCATGTTCACCCATTTTTTACGTAGTCACTTGCTTACACACAAACTATACAACTGTCCTCACCTAACTAACGAAATTTGTCCAGACCTAGAACGACTCAAACGACTACATTGGCTGTAGGATGTCACATGGGTGAGCTCTTGGCGTCAGTAACAAGACAAGCTGAATCCTATCTGAGACATCGCATAGACCGCACGCGGTCCTATGGATTGAATTGTACTTTTGGGACAGCGTGAGGTCAATGTTATGTAACATAACGTAATGTTATGTAAATAATGTAAAAACGTAAAAATAAAATAGTAGAATTTTTTTTTTCACAAAATATTTTCGGCACTTGAAAATTTTGACAAACATCTACCGAAATCCAGATGAAAAAATGCCGGTCCCGGGGACCCGTTCTATTTATTAAGCACCGGTCGTTAACGTGTTTTACTTGCATTTTATAAGGGTTTTTAAAATTAACTTTCAAAATAATTCGTAAGAGAGATACCGGTGAATAATACTCCGATTTTTTAATCACTCTTTCTATACAACTTTAATAGGGAATAAATTTATATTTTTGATTTTTTTCCCTATTATTGATATTTTCGGAGATACCTATTTAAAAAATCGCTAAAATTTCCCCTTTCAGTTGTTTAATTAATATGTTCCAGACCACTACAATTTGGTCTGGAATATTTTCAATAAATCTATTTCTAAACATAAGAATTGAAAAAAAAACTTCCTTATGAATCATTCGATCAATACGGTGACATTCAACTGATGCCTAGCCTAATAGAGATATTTTGATTTTTGATTGGAAAAAAGCCTACCCATTTTATTCGCAAGAAATAATAGGGAGAGAACATATTAAGAGAGAATAGAATTAATATACTACAGAATTGTGGATTTTTCTTAGTCACTATTTAGTTAATACACTCACCGGCAAAATAATCGATCCACTCAAAATATTGATGTAGTTTGTTTATCAATAACTTTGTTAATTTAAGTCCGATTTGATTAATTTTTTTTCAACTAGTAGCAGAATTTATAAAAAATCTCATCTCTACATCTATACCTTACATGTTCTTTCTGTATTTGTTACAATAACTTTTTTTTTGTTAAAGATACAAGGGTTTTAGAAAAACGTTACATTTTACATTTATTTCTATAACAATTTTAAAAATTTAACCATAACGAAAACTACCTGAAAATAAACTGAAACACCTAATCAACTTAGTACGAAGTGTTTTCCCCACGTGCACGAATAACTGCTGCAATTCGTCATGGTATGCCCTGGTCGATTTGCTGCCATTCTTCAATTAAAACTTCACTAAGCTGCTGTAAATTTGCAGGAGCTGGTACTTTCCTTCCAAGAGCATCCCTAACATGTTCAATTGGGTTTAGGTCTGGACTTCGAGGAGGCCAATTCATTACTGGGATATCAACCTCGGCTAAATCTTATTAACGATTCGTGCAACATGCAGCCGGGCATTATCATGCATCAACATAAAATCGTCTCCGATCAACGATGCAAAAGGAACAACATATTATTATGGTTCTAAAACGTCTCTTATATACCTGCTATCATAGCTCTCCTATTCACTATGACTAAGTTCGTCTGGGATTCCATACTCACGCCACCCCACACCATTATCGAACCGCCTCCATAACTTACTCTAGGCGAAAAATGGTTTTGGATGATACGCTCATCAGTTCTACGGTAAATTCTTTCACATCCATCCGGTGATCTGAGACAAAACCTTGAGTCCCCGATGGTTTCGTTAATAATTCAGGACCCGTTGCGTCTCCTTGCTCGCAGTCCAATATCAAAAAGTCGCTTACTTATTGTTTTATCGCTTACTTGAACTTCCCTCACCTCCTCTAATTGGTTTTTCATTTGCACAGAAGTAATTCTTCTGTCCTGGAAAACATTTAGTGTTATAAAGTGATTATCTCGCTCACTAGTAGATTTTCTTCGACTACAATTTATTTCTTCTTGGGAATAGGTACACCAAACTCACGAAACCGTTTTACAGCTCTTTGAACTTTGCGTCTTGAAATTACCAACGCTCTGGCCACATATTATTGTGACCTACCATTCTGCACCAAAGCAACGGCTCTCGCAGAGTCGGTTGCAGAAAGATCCATATTTTTTAAACTAATCGTATTTTTTAAGCTAATGATAAACACGCTCAAAGGTGACAAATTGTAAACTAACGGTTGTCAGTTTAGTTCTGACAGAAACAATTGTCGGTCATAGCCAGCTGTGCAAAAAATCATTCCTTGTGCAACTTTGTTATTACCATAGAAATAAATGTAAAATGTAACGTTTTTCTAAAACCCTTGTATCTTTAACAAAAAAAAGTTATTGTAACAAATAAAAAAATAAAATGTAAGGAATAGATGTAGCTTGATAACAAAACAAGAAATTATAAGGTATAACAGGTTGGCCACTTCATATATTGTTTTAAAGTTAGAATAAAAATTCACTTTTTGTGTCACCCTGTATAATATGGACATTTGCCTAGTTTTTTTTTTATTTAAATCCTCTGTGAGATTCTTTATAAATTTAATTACTAGATGAAGAAAAATTTAATCAAATTGGACTTAAATTAACAAAGTTATTGATAAGCAAACTTCTACAATATTTTGAATGGATCGATTATTTTGCCGGTGAGTGTATATATAACACTTCAATTTATTGTCACAATACTTCAATTATTTATCTTTTCTAATAGTACAGATATTTCCGGAAAAAGTTCACTTAGAAATATCACACACATTTCTAATTTGAAATAAAAATATCGTCAGTGAATCAACTAGGCTTTAGTATTATAAATTTTTCTTCTTTTTTGTCATTTTAAAGTGAGTACTCGTGTTCTTAATTATTCTTATTAGAATTAATGGAAATTGAGAACTAAATTTATTTAATCAGCGTTACCCAAATTGAAATTTTTAAATAAAACGATATTAAACATTAGGTAGTCGAATAAACTGCCACGTCAAAATTGTTAAATATGTGCAAATATCTAGAATAATAATATTTTCTATTGATCCAAAGAAAATATACATTTTATAGACAAGTCAAGAAACCAGTAAGTTATGTGTGAAGTCACATTAATAATAAAAAAAGACTATTGCTTATTTAGTGTCTTTGACGAAAGCGTACAGTGTGACAAGAGCAAACAAAGAGGGAAACAAAATATTGTTT
>CAXKVY010002097.1:0-30887 GCA_964058915.1 Tetropium fuscum
ATAATTTTTTCAAAAAGTAGGTAAGGTTTGTATCAGATGATATTTAGAAAATATATTTGTATTTAATTTTATTCGATATGTTTATCATTGATTAGCAATTCCCTATAGAACCAGAAGTTTACTGTTTTAGAAACGTCACATCAAAGTCACTTTTTTTTTGTTCTTGAAAATTAGAAATTGAACCTATGAACCTCTGTTTGTCGAACATATGTCCGATATCTGTTAGAAAATTCAAATCATTTTGCAACTACATAAATCAGTACACCAGTAAAGTTATATCCAGTATTAGTATAATATACTAATACTGGATATAACTTAGCATATTTGCTGACGGATTCATGAACCTGTCAGATTTAAATTAAACAGTTAATGGTTAACGTAACGGTAAATAGTTAAAGGTAAACAGTTAACGGAACAGTTAAAGATGAAATATAGCACACATGCTGATATATATGTAGACAAACAACTATGCGGACAACGATATATCATTACATTTTTTTACGTTTTTACATATACAAAATCCTAAATAGGTTGTAAAATATATTTTTAAACTAAGAGGCAATTTTTAACGCAACAACTTTTGAAAAGGTTTTCAAAATATTTAGATAGTAAATCATCCAGTGTAGTGCATATAAATTTAAATTGATTTAGGGTCAGTATTTTGATAGATACTCGATTATCTAACCGGAAGATATAATGTGAGGATATGGTAAGATATGTATATAAATGAATCATATTCTACCTACTGATTAGTTAACCGCTACTTAAAGTGCTAACGTTTCGCTCCGAAAGACACAATACAGTATCTGGTCATGAGGAATACGGGTTCACCAGTCGAAAGATGTGATATTACGACTCGGACTATTTTAATTTTTTTTTATTTTTGAATCTTTCTACATTTTTTTAAATTTTGTATTTTTTATTTTTGTATTTTTATTTCTTTCATTTCATATTTTAATTTTGATTTTGTTTTTTTATTTTTTTTTATTTTTTATTTTATTTATTTCATTTATTTCATTTATTTCATTTATTATTATATTAGGTGAATTCAATTTATGCCAGCAAGTAAAAATGGCGGACGGCCGTAACTATGCGGTATTCTGTCTATTCACTGCTCTGATTTCAATTACCTAAAAGATCGGGAATTAATAACAGATTTTCAGACGTGATTTTACCCAGTACCTATGCATTTTGGAGGGTATTATCATATGTGTATTCTCATGATTATAAATGATAAATTAAAGAATCATCCCGGCGACAATATTTTATTCATATATTATATTTTTCATATATTATCTTAATATATGATCCTAGCACACCATGTAAACTTCCTAATGGCAGCCTGTTTAGAAACGCGGATAAATCACTTTTTAAATGCAAGCACACTTAACCATGACAAGAATTCTGGCTCACGCAAACGGTATTCCTAAGACTTTGCAACTATAGTATTTTACTTGAACTCTGATTTGGGATAGGACAGGCCGAGCAAAATGTTTATCGATACGCTTAATTAGCAAACAAAAAATGTTTCCTAACTTTAATATATGAAGTCCTCGGGATGATTCTTTAATATATAATTTTTTATCGTCAGAATATGCATATCTTAATACCCTCCAAAAGGCATACTGGGTAAAATCACGTCTGAAAATCAGTCATTAGCAAAATTATCGATATTGAGGAAAAATATTTCAATAAATTCAATGCACAGGTATACATTTTTTTCTGGAATATTCTAATCTTTAGACAAATCAAAATTGCTGTATTAATTTAGGATATTTTTTATTACAGCTACTGGATTGAAAGTCAGCCAAGTTGTAGTGTTCATTATATATCTCATAACACTGGTAATGGGTTGCTATGGACTAAACAAATGCCCAGTGGATAAAAAAATACCTCAGTTTCTAATTGCAACAGGTAAGGATAAGTTTAAATCAAGTCCTATATAATATAGTTTTACAATTCTTCTGCAAATTCTATGTTCATATGTTAGTTAATTTAAGAATAGTTCAAAGTATTAATTTAGATTATTTAAATCATATTTTCAACTGAACCTGTATACTTTTAGCCTTTGTTTACTTAATTATTTTAGTTAGTTAACCGAAGATATATTGGGTACTATTGATAAATGACGGGCCTAACAATAACTCGCTTCGAGTATAGAATTCGAATATACACATTACACAATATTATACGTGCACTTAACAATATTATGTGCCGTTTTTATTATTAAATATCATAATTATAATTTTGTGAAATCAAAACTATAAATCGAAAATATAAATGTTTTTGGATATCAAAATGTTTCGTTAAAAATCAGTATATGGGCGTAAAATGTCATTAGGAACATAAATTCTTAGTGAGATTTTATGAAATATTAACAATTAAGGCCATTTTCAAGATTTTTTGGAAAATCACAAATTTGATAGTTACCAAATAATGTTAGTTGTCAACTTTGAATTGGTGCATTTTAAGTTATTTTGGGAGCAGAAGTGAATGTCATCAAAAGTTTTTATCAAACTCTAATATTTAAAAAAATCCCAGATGGTTCCAACTTTATGGTGGATACTGTATATATTTGTATTCTTTAGTAAAAAAACTATGTTTCGTTATATGTTTCAGCCGCAATAGGAATATTTTCGATATTGCTTCCTTTCGCGAGGAGTAAATTTTCCGTCCATTCCAAAGTGGTATATCTGGACTTTATTTTGTATATTATTCAATTCGCCCTCTGTATACTATCTATTTTAGGTAAGCATTAAATACAATTAACTAATTCTGCATTTAACTACAATTCATTAATAAAATTAAAAAAATATATTCTATTTACTCTTAACTATTAACTTAACTATTTCTGTAAAGTAAATAAGGTATACTCATATTACTCATTCATAACAATTTTACAAAAATTTATAGTTACTTATTTTTTAGTCATCTTGTAAAAAAATTGGAGAGATGACGTCTCCAATTTTTCTTTTATTATCAATCCTATTGTCCTTAATAATATTAATTTTAACTTTTAGGTATATACTGGATCGTTAAGCAATACAAACCCAACTATGATCCAGCAAGTGGACAAAATTATTGCAACAAGACTGTCTACCTATACGCCTTCAGCTATATGGTTATAGGCATTATTATACCACTAATTTATGCAGGCTTTATGTGCTTTTTAGTGTGCATATTTTTTGTAAGAGCCACCCAAGCTCAGAATGAAGATGTCGAAGGGCAACGTACCTCAAGAGACTTACGTTAGAAGTAGCCTCGAGATATTTTTATAATTATTTTTTGATCTGATTTATTCATTGTTTTGATATTTGATGTGTTGATGTTTTGTAGCAATACTTGATGTAAATAAGATGTTAATTAAATTAGTTATTATAAGATTTTTATTAAATTAAATGTTGCTTAAGTTAAATTCAAAACATGTTAAGTATCTACCTATTTTGTTTTAAATATATTTGTTATTTTGCACATTTTTAAAACAAGATATTTATGTAGTTTTAGGAAATCAAAATTAAGAAAATAGACAATAGCAAATTTAACAAATTATAGATGACATGTACAACATGGCACTATAAGCAATACGGCAAAATTTACAAAAAAGTTACAAGGTTTTATTTTCGAGAGTTCTGGACACGAATCCGATGGTGATTGGTGCTGGACCTTTCCCACCCCCTCAAACGGCAAAAAAAATCGGAAAAAAATCGCTCGGAATATTGCTTTAAACGCAAAAGTGATCTGGATTCCACCTAGTGATTGAAGGACAATGACAGAGCACTCTTTCTACCCTATTAGGGGACAAGAAATTGATAGGTACAACCGACAATATTAGTTAAAGGGTCGATCCCAAGTTTTTGAGGGTGCTAAACTTGAAAAAAAATAGTGTCAGGACTATTTATTCTTTTCTATCCCCTCAAAGAGGCAATAACCCTCTTATCATGGTGTCATTTCCTCTAGACATGTTTCTACCCTGAAGAAGTTGGTTGGACTAGTTGGTTTAGCACTCGGAGTAGTTTCCACAAACACCAAAACGCTTTCACTTCGCTCGACGCGCGTTTCGCCAACCAAGTTGGCATCATCCGGAGACGATTAAAACTGAGTTTTAATCGTCTCCGGATGATGCCAACTTGGTTGGCGAAACGCGCGTCGAGCGAAGTGAAAGTGTTTTGGTGTTTGTACACGAGTTTGAGACGATTAAAACTTAATAAAATTACGATAAAAAAATTACGAATTATAATTTTTTCAATGTTATTTTCGACCATTCCCACCCCCCACAAACTGCCAAAAACCACCCCTCTTCATGGTTTTCGGATAGCATCGCTATTTTGAACATCTATATATTTACAGCAGTAAATGGCAGTAAAAGGAGTTGACACTTATAAATATTCTTTGTTACGTTGGCATCATGTAATTGTAGCTTTTGACAGTACAGAATCTAATGAATTTCTTGTCAATATGACAATGTTTTGAAGTCTAGATTATAAGAATAAGATTATTAGAAAAAAATATTTGCATAAAGCCATAATAGGTTCTTATTGTTAGAATATGGCTAAAATAAAATAACCAAAGAAAGTAAATCAATTAACACATAAATAAAAGTACCTCATACTGGATCCACAGTCAAGGAGCCCCGGGTTCAAATCCCATTTATTTAATGATTATTATTTTTTATATAGCTAACTTAATACAACAAGAATAATGTAATTCTTAAACTTATTTAAATAAATTAAGTAATCAATTATATTAAAAGTTGGTATAATGATTACCGAAAGAGAATTTATTATTATAAAACAACCGAAAAAGTAAATGCAATTGCGATTTTATTTCTTCAAAATATTTAAACTTGTAATTATGATTTAAAACGAATCGTACATGTTCTCATATCTAACTAGTTTGTCATAGATAGAGATTATGAATCACCCTATATAAAAATAAACAAAAAATCACAATTCACTGATAATAGCAGTGATGGTTAATATTTATACGAAATATTTGGTTTAATATTTATGCATAATAATAATTGTAAAACTAGTTGTTGCCCCAGGTGTATGTTAGAATCCACATTTGGTTCCAAATAATTAAAAATGATAAGTTAGTCAAATTTTACCTTTTGAGGGAATTATTCTTCATCGCTTCACAGTACTTACGCAATATGTTTTATCTACGACTACCTAGATAAAAGTCTAATATGAAATTCATTCGGGTTAGAGAATGAAAATCATTTAGATAATGTTTTTTAATAATAATTCAGTTAAATAACGAAACAATAACATAACTCACTTTGTTATTTTCTAACAACAAACAGAAATTATTATTGCTTGCTATGACTTCGAATACCTTACAACTCCGATTTCAGGCAAAATTTCGTTTTCGTATTCGTATTCAGATTTCTTTTCAGATTTTTTCAGATTTTCCTCAATCCTATGCAGTCGTAAATAAAATGTTGTATTTCATTCTTGTGATAATGGCTATTAAACATACTCGCGCTGTTACAGATTCGGGCCTTGTCGGTAACGTCGAATAATGCCTTTATCCCACTAATAAAATACATAACTATTATAATAGTTCTGACTTTTGGAACATAAATTGTCGCTTTATATATAACTATATATACACGAAGTATAGAAAAGCAGCCGATTACTTTATATTGTAGTGTATATAGTTTCTAGTGATTGTATATATTGTAGTGTATTTTGGCCTCTAGGACCTGTAGTTCACAAAAGCCATACATCCTACACGAACTTTTGTGAATTAGGAAATCGTTCCTCAGGATTTCCTATAGAAAAGATAAATTGTATAAGCACATTGTTTCCAATACTAATATATTAATTGGGTTAGCAGGATAAAATACCGGCATCTCCATCGTATTTAAACATACGCTAAACGATAAAACAAATGATAAACTTTTATGTTTTTTGTTTATACCTATCTGAATCTGTTTCTTTTTCGTTATTATTTGAAATAACACTACCTACACGATTTTATGTGTAAATAACCATTGAGTTGCGTAATTACCTAGATGAAATCCTGTTCTTCGTTATTTAGGTACACATAAATATCATTGAAATCGTTATCGTATCATATAGCAAGAATCACTTTCTATACGAGCTCTGCATTGTATGTTCACAGACATATTATTTAGGAAAGGAATATAAAAGTCTAATATTTTTGTCTGGATATTATACTGCACTTCCTACGTGTTTGTTGATTTTAGAGCCCTGAGTATAGATGTTTGCACATGATGTCTAACGTTCTTTATGGTATTCTTTATTTCGTGAATATATGCTATGTATTTTTGATTAATATGAGTTTTGATATTTATCAAATACGATGGATATGGTGTAGACCACGTATACAGTGCGCGACGCTTGATTACTCTCACCTAGTAATTTGGTCTAATTTTATTTAATGGTAATAGTCATTGAGAAGAAGGGAGAGCATACTAAATATTAAAATTGGGAATTATATTTTAATGAAATTTTTTAGCTTAATTTTAAAAGTGAGAGTAATCAAGTGTCGCATTATAAATTACAATATTTGCTTTAAAAAAATTCCACAATTATAGAATTTGAAAGTATTAAACAAAATGTTGCACAAATATTGTTAAAATGTTTAATTTACTGCTACATGTAGAGCTTACTAATCAAAATGTTGACCATTAAAAAAAATTAGACCAAATTACTAGGTGAGAGTAATCAAGTGTCGCGCACTGTATATTTCTTCACTGGAAAACTGTATTGTTGATTAAATGTGTTAATATTAAATACTGATTTAGTATCCTCCAATAGTACTTAAGTTTAAAGTTCATATTGCTTCTAACTTCAACAAACTTCACCTCTGTCTATTGGACAAACATATTTTTCCATCGTCAAGTTTTATAACCTAACTTTTTGTATTTAAGTTCAGAGGTTGTGTTATCGATTTAAAAAGAGCAGATATTAATTCTTACTTGAGGATACTACATTCGTATTCAACATTAATATATTAAATAAACAATAGAGTTTCTTTAATATGTTGCAGAGTATATATCTGACATATCTTGTGCATGGTAAATTGCAACTGAGTAATTAAGTACTTTATACAAGGGAGAAATTAAATTAAATTCTACGCTTTGTTTAACCCCAAAAATAGAGCCTTTATAAACATACGCTGTAAGGAGCAGGTGACAGTATCCTGCATAAGCAACCAGCATATCACGAAAGTACTAGGTAGGTTGCATAACTATGTGACGTCACAAATAACAGACTATATTGACTTTAGAACTACTGTAGGGGCTACAATGTGATGATAATAATATACAGAAATCTATTAATATCCACCGGCAGAGATTACAAAATTTCTACTACTAATTTACAGACTGAAAAGAGGTAGGCGGATATATTTGGCGCTCCGCATATCCGCATACCTCACCACTTCACCTTACACTTGCGTTCGCATAGTCCTACGAACAGCAACGTCTGCGAAAAGCTAATAAACGTCAGTGATCTGCTAATTCTAATACATTTCATATTTTATAGACAACAATCGAGGAAATTAATGGACTCAATTAACTGGCCTCTGAGTTTTAACAGCAAGCCAAATATCGCGAACTAAAAATAGGCCGAAGCCTGCCAAGACACTAAAAAATATAAATAGTATTTCAGTAGCGAATCGTGTATTGTAGCAATACTACACACAATCAGCGCATGCTTTAATTTTTCAAAATAAACCAATCACAGCAGAAATATGTCGGATGAAAAAAGTCCAACGGCCTCGTCTTCTGGTACGGACCTCGAGAAGCAGGACAACCAGAAGAATTGCGAGTCTGAGAGCAATGAGCCACTTGAAAAAGCGAAAGAAAAACGGCCACGTGAGTACAGGAATATATTTTGTTTGTGCACATTAAAGAAACTCACTGTTTTTGTGATACTAAACATGTAGGTATACAGATACATTTATTTGTTTTTTATTTTTTGTTTAATGCTTGGAAATGTGCTATTATTACCAGTGGCTTTGTTTACATTCTTTGAGCAATATTTAAAACGCTTATTTATTTTAAACAAATAATAATGTTGGAATGACAATATGAGTATGTACACACCTAAACTTAATCGCGTTATAAACTTGATATTAACATTTTTTTAATAAATCCTGAACTTTTTTAAGGTGGTATTTAAGGAGTTCTAGAAGTCAATAGTAAATATACGTATACCTACCCATTTTTATTTAATAAAAATATAAGCAATATTGTTGTAAGTATTTGTATTTACATAATAGATACAACAAATATAATATATAAATCTTTGGGCAATGATTCTGCTAAAATATTACATATAATATTTTTCTTAATATCAGTACTATCTGGGGATTTGTTACGATAATATTATAAGTATTAATAAGTTTGATCGTCACGTAATGTCTAGTTTGTTTTAATTGGCGGTTATAATAATAATAGTCCAGAGGACAGATTAATTACATATTTTATACGAATTTATGGATATTCCAGATATTGAAACTATTTACACTAAAACTATAACTCCTCCAGTTACCACGATTAATCTATGCAATATGTTACCGAAACTCAGAAATACATATTAGAGGGTTTAAATTTGGGGGAACAAATAAAAGAAGCACACGGAAGCACATCTATTTTTTGACGATTTTTTAAACTAAAGAAATATACTTTGTCGTCATTTTATATATATTTTTTTATCAGGATTGCCCATACATATTTTTTAATATAGGATTAAGCAAGTACATAACAATGTGCATTAAATAAAAAAAACCTAAACGATTTTAAATGTAATTTTCTTGCAGGTGAGGAATAATATTATATCAAAAGTGTAACTACCACCGAGGTCGGGAACTTACCCTATCGCTAAACTTTGGAATATAATAATGTACGATGGTGAAAAACATAGAACTGCCTCGGCAGGTTTTATAATAATAAAAGAATTATTTTTTTCTAATTTTGACATGTAAAGCGACAGTTTTCAAACCCTTTGACATTAGAAAACGTCTTACTTTTCACAACTAGTTACGAAAAGTAAAATATTACGCAACTGGTGTTGTAAAGTTCATTTCATAGTAGGTTATTTAGACATAGAAGCTATGAAAGTGATAAGCTGTCACACTGTTACAGCCTACTGGATTGTTTTTAAACGTATAAACTAAGTAAACTTATAATCAGAGTTTTCTTCTCATAAAATATAAAATTGGTGAAAATTAGAAAAAATCTCTATGAAACTCGTTGGGAAACACTATTTTGTGTAACTCGCATCTTTTTGGGGAACTCGCTAGCGCTCGTTTCGCAGAAATCTGTTCGTTACACAAAATAGTACTATTCCCAACTGGTTACATAAATAGCTATTATAGCGTCAATTTTTTTTCTTTTGTTTTTCTCTCAATCTTACAATGTCAGACCCGTCTGGCTGTCAGTCTAAGTTAACATCGTTTTAAATGGGGAAAAATATGTTAATGCTGGATCCTCTTCATTGTAGGCCTCTTTTCGGCATACTAATTTTTCCCTCACGCCCCTCGCCTGCCCCCAGAAACCCATTCAATTTTGGTCAACATTCCTCAAAAATATATTTTTTTGCCACTATCTTGGTTCTAAACGATCCTACGAAAAAAAAAGATGATAACAAAATTAAATATAAAGTAACTTCTCTGTCGAAATGGTTCAGACACATTTTACGTAGTATTAAATATTCTTAGAGTTAGGTGGGGGAAGTAAAGTATATGGCATCATTTCTGAATACCTTCCGGATTAAAAAAAAATTGGTTTCTTTCCTATTACTACCAGAAATGAAGCTACTCCGCAAGAACTAATGAAAACAATAGGCTACAGTTGTACAAAAGGTTGCAAAGCCACATGTACTTGTAGAAAAGCTGGACTAAAATGTTCTATTGTTCTTGATGTAGGACAATCGTCTACACATCTCGAAATATATTATGTAGATGATTTAGATCAAGCAGAAGAAACCGAACATAAGATAGACCTTATAGACCTTAAAACGACACACGCCGTTTTATTGAACCTTCTCAATACTTAAAAAATATCTAAACTAATGTAATGCATGGAGAGATAATTAAATAATTAAAAGTAAGTACTTCAAAATTTGGAAAGTATTAAATTTACGCAAACTTTTTGTAATTAAAATTTTTGCAATTTTTGTAATTAAATTAAATTTGTAATTTAAAAATTGATAATAAACGTATTTACTTAAACTTTAAAAGTGAAAACTAAACATAGTAGCAAGTAGAAAGCGCGGAAATACATAATATAGGAAAGTGTCGATATAAAGACCGTATACGATACTACGATTGAATTCCTCAGCCTATAGCTCCAAAAATATTGATACTTCGTAAAAATGTGTCTGAACCTATTTGATGGAGAATTTACTTATCTTCAATTTGCTATGTTTTTTTGTAGGGCCGTTCGGAACCGAGATATTTTCAAAACATTAATTTTTGAGCGATTTTGCCCCAAAGCTGAGGTGGTTTCAGTGTCGGGCGAGGGGGGGGGGGGGAAATTAGCATGTTTAAAAGAGGCATTTAACTAACCGGATCCAACAGTGAACAGTTTGCCCGATTTAAAACGGTATTTACGTATTCTGCACTCCCTGACGTCTGGCCTACAATAAGGTAGATTCTCTACACGACCCCTTGATTAATATAGCATATTACGCTGATGTATAATACGAGTTCCTTTTCTTTAGATGGGTCTTATTAGAAGAGGAATGAGCATATATATGATATGCAGTGCCTATATATTTCTAATGACAGTATTTTTTCAGCGGGAATCAATGCATCTCTGGTGCTACTATACGCAGTATTTTTTTCGATGTTCACTACAGGAGTCGTGAATATAATGAATTGTCCCGTCTGTATATTTATCCCAATTTATTTAATAGTAGCAGGTATGTTTGTTTTCAAAATTCTTGAAAGCTTCAATTAAAAACAATATTTGCAGGTTCTGTAGGTGCATTGGCGAAATTCCTAAGCAAATCGAACAATAAACATTTGTTTAATATAGCTATAGCTCTGGTTGTATTCGATGTAATTTGGCATGGCGTTGGTAAGTAATTACTATAGTAATTATATAGTAGTAATTATATAGTAACAGTGTAACACTGTTAAATTACTCAATCAGCTCCATCTGTAGCTACAAGTCGAATATAAATGCATGAAATCGAATATAGGTAATAGCAGTGTCGAGTCGTAATTCCTGCTCGACAGAATCGGCTTGAATGTTATATTTAGAGATACCTACTCTCTAATGGTTTACAAGCTATGACTGTTAATAACATAAAAAATTAATGGCCGCTGTAACTTGTGACGTACCATAATAAAAAATAAAATAAAAAATTATTTTTTTTTCAAATGAATCCTTACAGGGTTGTTTTTGTTATTCTTTGTAGAATATAAAAGAAATATAATATTCGGTGATTGTTTATAATAAATTGTTAATCTAATAAACAAATAAAATATCGACAATAAAATATTTTTTATCTTACAAGAGAATACAAATTAATAAACTATAAGAAAATAATTTAACTACTCAAATATAAAAAAAACGTTTTGAGCAATAATTTTTTAGACATTTTAATAAAAAAATCTTCCAAAATAAAACCGGATTTTTTTTCTAAAATGTTTCATTAGTTTGATATTATAAGATTAGCTTATAATAATTTTTATATTTTACAATCTAAAAAAATTGTTTCAAAAAAGCAATAATTTTTTTTAAACGAATTTTTTTCCGTTAAAGTGTACATAAAATCATATTTTTTTAGAATTTTTAAATTTGTAGCAGTAACATAAAATTAAAAATATTAATCGAATCTTAATCTTAATGATAAGAGTTCCGGAGGACTTTTTTATTGGAGATTTCATTTTCTCTCACAATCTTTCATTCTAACGCCTATAGTTTTTGAATTATTTCCGAAAAATTAGACATCTTCTTCTTAAATCTTCATGTATTCATAACGATTGCATTTGTTTCTGCGCGAGTGCAATTTTTTCGCACAATTTTGTAGAGGCCATTCCGAATCGAATGAGCCCTCGCTCATATTTTAAATCGCTGAATCACAAATTTTTACGTTTTCAAAATGTAAATATCCATAATTATATGTGCACGTACTAAGAGATAGAACTAATACCTTTGAAATTGCTGAGCTGTTAAAGCATTGTATCGACTTACCAAAAATATTAGCGATGAATTTAATTAACGAACAGAAGCTTTTATGATAATATATAAACCACTTAATACAACAATATATACAATAATAAATATTTGGAGACTTAAGTGCTATTTTCTTTCCTAGGTATAATGCGCATTCTACTTTTATCTCCTTTTTATACATATTGAGGTTACTAGAAGAATGACGGACACGATTTTTCATTAGGATTGAATCAGTCAGTCGTTAGGCATCATGAAGTCAACGTTTTAAAAAAATCACAAATTACTTTACCAGTCTAGATTCATGCGAATAGAACGAAAAGGAATTCCCGGTCCGATTTATGATCACCTCTACAAGAGTAAGAGAATACGAAAATTAAGAGGGGACTGACGCGATGGATATGGAACGTTTCGATTTGTCATAATTCCGGTCCAACGTGTCCATTTCTACTCGATTTGTGAAAAGTTACAGAATAGGGCTGAAATGAGTAATAACCTTGGATAATAGTTATTGCATACGTGTCTATAATACTAACAGTAGTAAACGTTAAATAGTTCTAAATAAACAATAATAGTTTTATGTTTTGTGTATTATACCTTGTTACTGCCTATATAAATAATATTGATGAATATATTCTTAGAAAGTACTTAAAATTATGTATTAGTATAATTCATATGGTAAAACTAGTTCTACAGGAATTGGTGATCTGAAAATTTAACAATTTACAGAAACAATTTACATCGACATTTGATAAATAAAGTCTATACCTACCAATTTGCCTTGAATGCTGGTTTAAGAAAGACAGCATGGCTTCATAACTTGGGATAGCTATAAATATAATAGTATCTACAGTACTTATGCTACTATATAATTAATTAAAAAAATTATTGACATGCCTTTTCTTAGACATACCACTGTATAAATTTCTATATATTTAATTCTAATATTTATCATTATATAAACATCTGTGAAAATTTGTATGCAAATATATTTACTTGGCCTATTAATAATTTCTCGATTTTCGTCGTTCTCTAGAGAACACGATACCTAACTACTAAAAAATTGCATTGCATCAAAATCTTGCTTTTTCTTTTTAGGTTCTTACTTCGTTTACAAGAAATACCCCCCAAGTTACGATCCCACGAGTCCGAATTACTGCAACAGTATGACGTTCTTTCTCGCTTTTTGGGTCATTACCTTTCAGTACACAATACTAGGATTTTTTATACTACTATCTGCTTTGTATATGTTGATCAGAGGCGAGATAAGTTTCGAATAAGTTGAAAATAGTTTTTACATTTCATTTTAACTGTAATAAATAAGGAAGAGACGACGAGTGAGTATTAGAACTAGTTTTACAATACTTAAATATTTTTAAGAATATATACATTTTTATAGTTCATAAGTCATATTTGATTATTTTTTTATATCGTACAGCCCAGTCAATGAATGTTCAAAATAAAAACTAATGATTTTTTATATTTTTTAGTATAGTAAAAATAACCTACAATATTGTAGGTTAAACATATTTAGCTTAAAAAATTGTATATATTATTTATGCACCAAGAGTATTAAATAATTGTTTATGCCCTGAGGGCGACGATCTTATTTTTGAAAGTAGCCCGAGGGTATACCTACATATCTACTTAATACCTGTGGTGCATAGAAACTTTTATGTCGTACTAGTTCTTTATTGCACCCACACTGAGTGAGGAAAATTTCTATTAACCGTAAAGAGAAATCAATCAAAATTAAATTGGCTACAGGCAGACAGTCTTGCTATCCCAAGAAAAATCATTTTCCTAAGGATACCTACTTAACCGTTAAAAATATTTTTTTGTTACTGTAGATTGATAACTTACTTATCACAAAGTTTTAACCATAATATGTTTCTTAGTTATGGGTAGTAAGTAATTTCTTAACTATACTCGATGCATAGGGGACAAAAAATTTAGCAAATTTTGAATTTTACTTCTATATAGGTGATATGATGATGATAAATTACAGTAGTAAGTAAATTGGCAGAGAAAAATATAATATTATAAATTCACTAGCGAAACTAGATGACTAATAAAGAATGTACATTATAAACATCATTTTATTTTATTATTTATTATGCCGAAAAACTATGACAAAACAATGATATATCAAAAATGAAAACCGAAATTAAGTCTATACATGTATACTTATGTGACATGATGTAACTAATTTAGGATTTCCTATTTCCTACTAAAATATGAATAATATTTTTTCTCAATGCTATTCAGCATTTCTCTTGTAGTCGTTTCCAATGTTAAGACTCTAAACTTTAGCATATATGGTAGTCATAGTAAATTAAGGGTCGATCTTCAATTATTATGTAGGACCTGCTTGTAATGTTAGTCTGTCAAGATAAAAAATACACAAACAAGCAAGAAACTGAAACGTAAAAATGATGGATCCATTATGTGATTTTCTAAGATATTTCACAATGACACAAACACAAACCACGTTTCTCCTAAATATGTCATAAACAAAATTCCGGGAATGGAGAATGGATGTGTCGCAAACCCATTGCGCTGATGTAGAATAATAGAAAAAAAATTTCGGCCGATTAGTAAGCTTAAGATTAACTTAGGTAGAGGACTTACTAACCCTAACGAGTAACTCTTCTTAACACTTTAGAACTACTAATAATTTCAAATATGGGTACCTATTTCCCACCTATCAATAGTATAAAAATGTGTAAAAAGATTATACCTATAAATAAATAAAAAAGGACTTATATTTAGTCCTTTTATTGGTGTACTAAGATTACCATTTAGGACTACGAAGGCATATTAGTAAAATGATTTTTTTATCTTTAGTTGTTGTGTAATATTGTTTAGTTTTTAGTTTAGTTGTTAATGTATACACAGTAAATTAATTACTTATGGTAATACAGATTATTATCTCAGCAAAACTTTCTACTTGGTTGATTTATCTCAGTGCACAATATCAATATTGAGAAGAAATCATAAAAAGCAATTTGATGTTGCTAGAGAAATTCTATATTTGTTAAAATAAGCAAATTTAAATAAAACTCTCCACTAAAAAAAACAATAATGAACTATGACATAAAATTCTATATAAAATACCAAATAAAATCTCATACAATAAAAATGGATCATCGTCTACAGTTTAAAATTATTTTGTTATACTATAGTGTTTTAAACAACAACGTATGAGGCTTCAGCAATTTACAGATTCCCACTTTACTACTATTGATTTCTATTTTTTTCTTTATTTTTGCAGGTACTTATTTTGTTTATAAAAACTATCAGCCGAATTATGAACCTAGTAGCGGAGCTGGCTACTGCAACAGGACCACTTTTCTACTTGCTTTTTGGATACTCACTTTCCAATATACATTATTGGGATTTTTTATACTATTGTCTGCATGTTACATGATGATGAGAGGTGATTTTAAGAAGAAATAGTATTAATAGTATTTATACGCATTTTTATTTGTTTTACTATGATAAGTTTACACTATGTAGTATCTGTTTTGTACTATAATACGTAAAAATAAATATAATATGCTTAAGTTTACTCTTGAGCTTACCTTGATATTTGTGTTTATATTTTGACAAACCTTTTTCTATGTTTGACAGGTATTAGTCAAACCAGTGATTTTTTTTATGACTATGCAATTGTAATTGTTGCAAAATAGAAAACATAAAATAAAAAAATGACAGTTAATTATGTATAGGTATAAGTAAAATTATCACGTGACAAATTTATCCATATATCAGAACAACATTAATAAATTAATACTACCTATACTAATTCATTTTAGATGGTAGAGTATAAAGTAATATTTATTTTCACTTTTATGTAACATTGCTAGTTTATTAGCTATTACGTAGCTCATTATATATTAATATATTCATATACCCCTAAAATCGTGTGACCAGCAACATACCCAAGCGAAAATTTTAATTTTCCACCATTTCTCTTTGAAATTGATTTGTAAATTATTTCAAGGCCCGCCATCGTTGGAATATTTACCATAGTAGGAGTCATTAAATGAGCACAAAAATTCTACATATGCTGTTTCATCCACTGCGGATTTTTCTGGGACATGAGCACATTTTTTTCGCAACACTTTAAATATATATTTAACCCAGCAAGGTTGTGATGTATAATGTCTTTGGCATGACGATCGTCTGGATCTATACAATCACTAAATATTATTTTTAGGGCCTCATTTTGTCAGATTTCACTTGCCTCTTTTAATTTCAGATCGACAGACAGATCTTCCTCCCAGACAGAAAAATATTTATTTTTGTCACCCGCAGGGATTTTGGATCTTGTATAATCTGCCTTGATATCGGTCCCCTGGCTTTGTTCTGGCCTTTTTTATCGGTGCATTAATAAAATAATAGTTTATTATAAATTTATTAAAATGCAATACTTTAGAATTAATATTTACAGTATCAAATATTTCATAAAATGAATTAGGTATATTTTAAGCCTATTTGGAAACTTATAAATGTAAAATTTCTAAAGTATCTGTATATTATAAAATTACTTTCTGCCGTACTTTTTCACAAGTAAAATCGTGCAATTTAATTTCAATCTAATACAATTTAACAGCTACTGAATGTATTAACTGTCACAAATAATTATTAATAAATCGTTAGTTAATGCATGAAAATATTGGCAAACCGGGTTAAACGCTTAAAATCGTATATATATACGAGTTTTCAGAAATAGAGTTTGAACAGGGATGGAACGAGACATTATTGAGCGTAGCAGTGGTGCAGTTTTTCAAGTTTTTTGCTTGTAACATTTTGAGTAACACTAAAAGTACTTCTATGCCATTTCTATGTTATTTATTTAAATTACGTGTAAAAAATCTTTAAGATAAATAAAAGTCAAGTATGTTTCAAGTATGTGTATGTGTGTATATGTCAAGTAAGGTGCCTTTGTGAACAAATAGTTAATTGAGCAGGAAAAAGATAACGTAGAATTATAATGTTTTCGCTGACATCTTTGAGGTATTTGCATCAATTTTTGTGTTAACGCCAAGAAGCCAGATCTTGAGTTCTATTCATCGCCGAGAGATAGGAAAACCTGTGTCCGCTAGTTTTCTAATTTTAACCAATTATTCCTAAAATATGTGTTATAATTATAAGTGCTTAGAATTATAAGGTTTAAAGAGTTTCCTTACTGGGAAGACGCATTTTAAAACAAAAAAATTTTGCCACTAATTTAAAAAAATGCAGTATTGGCAAAGGTACATTTCATGACACGTTTCATCAACCGTAAAATTGTCAGGGATTTATAACCTCATCAAAATTTCTTTTTAGTACCATGCTAATGTTTTCCTCATCCAACTTTTTAACAATATTAACAGCAATATCAGCTCAAAACTGATTTGATCTGGTGACATCTACTACGCTTTTGCATGCGCCAAAATATCAATTTCAGTTTAGTAGTTTCGACGCTGCTACTGTACAATTTATGGTTCGTTAAATGAATACTGCAACCATAAACAATTAAAACTACAGCAGATATTGGATATGGCGCTAATTTTACTAATTACTGCCATCGGGATAAATTTCATAACAATGTTATATATTTGTGCACCCGCAGTCTTTGATTTGTCATCATATCGTGTTACTTATTTTAAGTGACATTGTTCGCTTATATAATATTTACACACACACACACACACACACACACACACACACATATATATATATATATATATATATATATATATATATATATATATATATATATATATATATATATATATATATATATATATATATATATATATATATATATATATATATATATATATATATATATATATATATATATATATATATATATATATATATATATATATATATATATATATATATAATGTATAATTTAATAAGATTAAAATTATGATAATAAACTTTGAAAATAATAATATTAATAAATAATAGCAAAAAAACATTTTAAAAAACAAGCTTTTATTGAAAAGCTCTGAAAAGAAGAAAACAAACTTATATTATTTTTTCGTAGAATTACTTATGTCAATATCAAGTTACATATTGTATTCTTGTTTATCTACACAGTTAAATCTTGCGACAAGCTTTCATATCATATACATTGTGTAACGTAATAAATTGATGGGTTTAAATTAATTTAAAGTTTACTTTCTTCTTTTTAGAGATTTTCAATAAAAGTTTGTTCTTAAAAATGTTTTTTTAACTATTAATTTGTTTTAATTTCTTTAGTTAACGCTGGACATGTTTCTAAGTCTGTTCATTTCATTTAATGCGTCATTGTTGCATGGTGGTTTGTCTGTTAATTTAGTACAGTCTAGTTCTTCAATAAGGACATCTCTACTTAACTCTAATGATTTCAGCTTGAAGCTTACTTATGCCTAACGAAACAGAGTTCCGGGTATGATTTTGGAGCTTTCCTTCTCTTAGACATATTGCAAACCAATGCTATTGACGCCCGTCTCGCCAAATTACACAACTCATAGTATGAAGCCAACCAAGACGTGCTTTTAAAATTTAGTGCCAAGATTTGACCGGAACAATTTGATCTAAATCATAATCGGGTTCTCCCAAAACCCCGGGATAACAACATTTAAGATCTATTGGAGCAACTATGTTTTAGATCGCCATCTTAGATCCGCCATCTTGAAATTTTTTTAACGCCAGTAGTTGACCCTTGTCGGTTTCAACCATATTTGTTCGAGCACCACCAAACTATCCCTAACTTTTGCCCAGTTATCTCTTTAAAATTGGTATAGCGATCATCTTGTATTCCGCCATTTTGAATTTTCCCCTTGAACCTTTTTATTTGATATCCATATTATGGGGGTGCATAAAAATAACTAATCCACCATCTTTGAGAGGAGTTAGAGTGACGTCACTTTATTTTCGTATTCTCCTCGGCAAACCGTTTCATTTGATACCCTACCACGGAAGTGTATATAAAATACCTATACTGTATCCAACGAGAGAATGGACTTGCACTCAAGCGAAAATTCGTCTGTTTTGGTCAGATCTCCGCCCCTTAGAACATTAGTTCAACGCCCTCAACGTCTTAATTGGCTCAGCAGGTAGCCAGGGTCAGATACCTAGCTGGTACCTAATTATATAAAGTACCTACTACTGCCTACCTATTCACAGTTTGTATTTGTAGTCTCGCAAGTACGGTTATTTCAGTTGTGTTGTTTTATTTCACCTACTTACGAATTTATTTCATCGAATGACGGTCCTGCGTAGCTCGTTACAGAGCCCCTCCTCTTTAGTCGCCGATGCGCAAAGCAAGTCCATTCTCTCGTTGGATAGAGTATAGTGCGCCATCTTTGGGAGTCTGCCATATTGGATTTAGAGCGACGTTATTTTATTTTCGTATTCTTCTTAGCAAACTCTTTCATTTGATGTCCATATCATGGAAGTGCATAAAAAATGACTAGTCCGCCATCTTTGGACGGTCCGCCATATTGGATTTATAATGACGTCACTTAACTAGCCATGCATTTTCATCCAAACTATACGTGCATGCAAAATTTCAGCTCAATCGGTTGAGGATAACTGTAGATACATAGCAAGTTAAATAAAACCTTGTAAAGAAAAGTTATTTCAGGAATAAATTCAGCATATGCTACACGTATATTGTTATTTCACTAACTTTCAATTAAAAAAAATTAGTTTTATAAGTTGTGGGTTAAATCTTAAATATATACCTACTTCGCAAAAATTCTATAAAACAATAACCTATTCAAAAAACGTGGATATCATAAAAATTAAACACCTAGTTTTAAATAATCATAAATAAGGTACTGGCATTGTTGGATATTTCACGGTATTAGATGGAGGGTTATATCCGAAGTCGCCCTACAATGAATTTGAGATCGGGTGAAAGAAACATGTCGGATGCTTAAAAATCAACGAACTGCATAAAGGAGTCAGATCCAGAGCGATCTTATTCAAAACCAGGATAACATAGAAGGAAAATCGAAACCCCGGGGCTTACAAAATAAAACGCTCAAACATGTGATGTACATTCAGAAACTCCACACCCAATGCACGTTAAATTCTTCTCAACTCTGGATCACCAGACAACGCTCGTTACCCATTACACGTTTTAGCCCGCACGATCATAAGTCGCACAAGTTTGTATTGTGGTGAAGTTGCTCTCATACATTACGATTTTAATAGTGAGATAACATTTCTCACCAGTTCTGTGGAAAGTATAGTCGTGTAATGTTGTCACTATGAACTATGAATCGGGAAGAAATTAGTTAATAATTTATTTTTAATATAAAATATCAAAAATGTCTAAAATATATTACAAATATATACATTTATATATAAATATATAATATACTAATAACAATAAACAAATAAAAATGTACAAATATATTAAATTATTAATTATATTAATTAATTATAATTATCCATTACTTTTATAATTTGTAAATACGTGCAAAAGAAGACACAATAACTGAAACAACGCGGATAAGATGCTCGCACTATAGGCAGTTCCCCCACAACTATAACCGTCTAGTATAACGCATGCATTTGGTCATGTAGTCCACTAGAGCAAAAAAATGTGCGTCATTTTACAAAGAAAACCCGTAACAATTACTACAGAAGCGGTAAATCACATCACTATGCAATACAAAAGGATATTTAGTGTAAAATTGTATACCGCCACAATTTCTTATGAATAGAACTAGGATCTCCAGACCACGGCTCACCATATCGGTCGCTATCCCTCTTCAACTCATATAGATCCCATTTCCCTTGCATTAACAAGTCTGCATGAACAAGCCGGCGATTTACTGGCTTTACTGCTCAGTGGCGTATCATCATGCGCAACCAAGTGACTTTAAAAGATGTCTTATTATGTCATATTCATATTATGTCATATTATGTCTTATTAGTAGCACTCTTCACAAAAACTCACCTCAGAAATTCTCATTAAATGTGAGTAAATTCTCTTCTCATTAAATGTGAGATTTTTTCGGGGCTTTGTTTTTTTACTCCTTGATGTGCACTACTCTGTATAAAATCACTATAACCTATAAACATTATACAATATACTCTATAATAATACTATAATAACACTATAAAATATTAACTATAACCAATGATTGTACAAACACAAGACACAATTATTATAAAAACACTCGAGCACGACTTTTACACTTCACGTACACGTTCGATGTCGAGTTGTTAACACCTACCTAATATGGTCAAGGACACAGTAACTCATCGAACACCTACAACTGAATGTTGACAACTGCCAAAAAATAATCGTGTTAAAGTGATTAAACAATTCAAAACGTCATCCGAATAAGCTGTAATATGTTCAGGATTTAACAGAGAGCCATCCCGATCGTCGAAACCAATTTAATCATCAAATTATTGACTTTGATGATACACCATGTTGTATATATAGAAAATATCCTTTCTTTTAATATGTTAATATTTGCTCTAAACGGAGATATCAACCGCCTGTAGATTATGGCAACCATGCCACAAGTCCTCGCTAAATGCGCGATAATCTCACCCAATATTCACTAAATGTGCGAAAAAAATATTTTTCAATAATTGGAATTGGACACAGAAAGATGGACAATATTCTCATAATTTCTCTCAGAAAATTATGCATTTAGATGATACACCATGTTTTAACTTTAGAAGATATTCATTTTTCTGACGGGTCTACATTTCCCTAAATGAATATCAAAATACTGTTAGAATTTCATTCATAGGTTGAGAGTGTATCAGCAAGTTGATGAGCGATATATAGGGCAGCTGTTACGATCAATAAAGTTTATCTTAGAATTTTTAGGGTTCTTATGATTTGTGTTATCGATCCTTGTCTTTAAAAAAATGGTTGTACCTCAATAACTGTTAAATATACAGATATTGAGTATATGTCACTTTTGAAAAGCCCATTATAGTACCTACTATCCATAAATGACGTAAAAAGTATATAATTTCGTTAAGAAAATGCGCATTAGTGTTACTAAATTGATTCAATAAGTAATTTCCACACGTGTATGGAATTATATGTCCAATTAACAGTCTTACTTAAAATTTATTCATTTATAACACATTCCAGTCACAGAAAAGTGCCGCTTATCCTTTTTGTTTTTGTCCATATATCCCACCAGTTTTCCTTTCTATTTATTTAAAGCCCAATCTATATACTCATCGCGGATTAATGTATGCTCGTTTGATGTTAGGGTATTTTAATCCCCATATATCGTTTTACGTTATAAAATCCAATAAATGGCCACTGAATAAATTACCTTAAAATGGAAATTACCATAAATTGGAATGGTTTCGCAGACGCGCGATCCTACGAAACTACTGGCATGTAGCTAATATTTACGACTGATCACAATATTTTGCTTCATATTACATCAGTGTTTATAGAGATGATTGCTATATAATCAAACAGAAATCACCTAAGATCAGGCCTTTGCTTGAATTGGGACTCTATTTTGGTCAGAAGGATGTCTTCGTTTTCTTCTCATTCGCTCTCATAATAAGACTGCTGTGCGCAGGAAACATACAGTTAGTATAATACACAATTAGGATGTTTAGTTGAAAAAATATCGCTGAGGTCATAACCACAAAAACAAATACCTATCCAGAGGTGTCAATTAAAAAGAAGTCAGAATACACAAAAGTCCATTATTTCGACTTAGAATAATGAATAGAATTGGTTCCAGCCTTTGAACGCCCACTGTATATTCATTATAACTCCCATCTAATGCAAGGGGATTTAGACATACTGTGACGCTCTTGGCGCGGTGCGGAGTTTTAAACACGAGGTCGAATTTTACAAAAAAACGATGTAGACGATAGTGAAACCGAGACTCCAAGTTTTATTGAAGTAAGGGGCATTTTGGTCCCCCAACTTCAAGAATATCTAAATTAATGTAATGCATTCAGAGACAATCAAATAATTAGAAGTAAGTTAGCCAAATAAAGGTGCAGATATTTAAATTTAAAAAAATGATAATGTATTTATATAAACTCCTTAGTACTTTAAATTTTTGTACTTTTCTATTGTTAATTAAATTTGTAATTTCTTAATAGATCACAAATGTTAAATTTTAAACATGAAAATTATACGTAGAAAGTGTAGCAAAGTGTCTATACACAGCGCGGATCCGATACAACGCTTTACTTCCCCCACATATAACTTGAAAACTATTGATGCTGCGGGAAAACGTGGCCGAACGTTTTTGCTACATTTTTTTTTGTAGGACTGTCAGAACTGAGATACTGACAAAAAATAATTTTGAGCGATATTGCCTCAAAGTTGGGGGTGTTTCGGATAGCGGATGAGGGAGAAAAATGATTAGGCCTAAAAAAGGTTAATAATGAACTAACTCTGTGTACCAGTAAAATCTTCTTCCCGATTTAAAACAGGTTTTACGACGCATCTTGAACTCCCTGACGCTTGGCCTAATGCTATAATATCTATATTTAGTCTATTTAACGTTTGAATTACGCAGGTTTCGTTTAATATAATGCATTTGTCAAATCGATTGCAATAATGTCGTCGCATGTCAGAGCCTAAAAATTCAGCGGTATTAATTTTCATGATTTTTTTACATACGATATGTCTTGAATCATTAAGAAAACAATTTTCCCATCTAAAACATATATTATACAAACTATATGCAATTATTAAGCCATCGGCGTTTTGTTATTATATACGACAATAAAATAATAATTATCCCTACCAGACTAGATGTGATGCGAGGAAATCATGGCAAGTAAAATTAAAGTTGGGTCAACACGTTTTCGTTAAATTGGCAGATAATTATTTCCGGATGTTTAGAGAACTATTACCACCGTAAAATCCCGAAATAGCATTGACGTGTTGTAGAAGTCATATAAGAAAATAATAAAAAACAATATGCTGTCTGGCATAACTGAAACAAACCTTTTACAGACGTATAAGTTTTCCCGGAAGTTGAGCACACTTCGACCGCAGACTTTCCCAAGTTGGGAAAAGTGGAGGTTCGAGCTTGGATGGAATGGATCGATTGCCAGATAATAAAGTGCTTTGGCTAGTTCCGTTTCATAACCGTCGGCGTTTCAGCTTCTTTACGACCACCAACTTATCATAATATATTTGCATTTAATCTGAAATTGTTTTTTTAAGTTTATGTCAATCAAGGATATTCATTTTTCTTTATGTACCTACAAATAGATATTTTTCTCATCTATGCATTAAAAGAGACACTTTTCATACGCATATAAGTATAAACAGTTATACTTTTGCGAACAGGGAAAAATAAAATATAGTGCGAAAAGTCATTACAACAATACAAAAATTCGGACGGCGACGCCATGAAAATTAAACTGTCATTATATATAAAATTTAAAAAAATAGTATTTAATTCTCTTAACACATGACTGAGAAAAGATATTGTATTATACACGTGTGAAAAGCCCTTTGACGTTAGGAAACGTTTTACTTTTCACAACCAGTTACGAAAAGTAAAATATTACGCAACTGGTTGTGTAAAGTTCATTTCATAATAGGTTATTTAAACCTAACAAGTCATGAAAGTGACGAGTTACAAGCTACTGGATTGTTTTGAATCGTATAAAATTCAGAGTTTTCTTTGGTGAAAATTAGAAAAAATCTTGTATGAAACACATTGGGTAACACTATTTTGTGTAACTCGCATCCTTTTGCGGAACTCGCTAGCACTTTGTTACACAAAATAGTACTTTTCCCAATTGGTTACATAAATACAAAATTGACGCTTTCCCATGCCTGCGGAGAAAGCGGAAAATCGCCTATGTCAAACAACCGTGCGCTTTCTGATTTTTGTAAGCACTAGTGCGAAAAATAGATTTTCGCGCAGGCGTACATGAGGTTTCCGGAGGCTTCCGGTATACTTTTCCTCACGTGTGCGTCGTTTAAAATAAACCAATGGGTCTTTTCACTAGATTCTTAAATCACAAAACAAATTGTTTTTGCTTAGTTTTGTGGTTATGTTCTGTGCGTTCTCTACGGCTTGTGTTTTGCTTTGTTTCTGTACATTATAGTGAAAAAATGGAGCCAGAATTTTCTAAATGAAGTGCAGAAAATCTGCCGAAAGTTGATGCAGGGTGGAATAGAATAAGAAAATAAAAAAATACGGGGATATTTTTTTATAAAACACTATCAATCACACAGAGCAATAAAAAAATAAGTGAAAAAGGCCCATTCCCGCTTTTCCTCGCATGCATTGGATCTTCGCATTCTTTTTGTGCGATCTGGACAAAAAATAGTGTGTGTGATACGTGCAGACTAGGGATTTCGGAAACAAATTTCGGGTTTTCGGGATTAAACATTTAAAAAAAATACTATAGTGTAAGTAGTAGGTAATGGACGTAATGAAGACATGAACCAAAATGATTTTTATATTTTATTTCACACTATTTGTAATATATAAAAAAATTAGGTTAAAGATTTATTACCTACTGACAAAGTTGACTAAACCAGAAGTGTAAAAAAATCAACTCGTTTAAGGTATTATCGCCAAGTAGAGATTTTCGTGATTTCGGATTTTCGTGATTTCGGATTTTCGTGCAAATAGTACCAGCTGCGGAAAACGTTTCATTCAACATTTTTTCCAGCGATTTTTCCGGTTGGGATTGGGATTTGCTCAGTGCTGCGAGGGGGATTTTGTTTCTCTAGTACTTCCATAATGACTTTTTTTTAGGAACCTCGAATAGTACATCTGATTCTTATTCATTAGGATTGTGCAAGTATTTTAAACAATTTCTATGTTGACTGATTCTTATCCTTAGTGCATCATACAAATTCGCACTAAGGAGTTACGCACTAACTTGTTTAATTTGGCCTAACAAGAATTTTAAAGCAATATTTGCTGTATATAAATTTGCGTCACGTCGGTACAATGCCTGTACTGTGACTTTAAGCGGTTCCAATATCTGAACCAAATCCGTGTGAAGTTTATATTCCGAAGCCAGTATCAAAAGCGGTGTTTTTAAATGAATCATTGCTTTTTGAACGCAATTTTGAAATAAGGTAAAACGTTGTAACATTGAGAAGAGACTGTTCCATCTCGTTTTACCATCCAGTATTAGTTTTATTTCTCGCCCAATTTTTTTTTACATATTTTTGTAAAACATCATCTTTTGTGGGGGATTTTCTAAATAATTTTATCACTTCGAATTTTAGAAATTGCCGTATCTTCATCATATCTGTGACAAAACTGAAAACCATCTATACAATATTCGTCCTCGTACTACCTCTTCACCTTCATCGTCTGATTGATCTGATTCTGCCATGATAATATCATCATGTCATTATTTTTTACATTTCCAATAATATAATATTGTAATATGTTTTTTATACAAAACATACTACGGCCAGCTGTATACAATGTGCAAATCATAGCTGTTGATTTGGATTTATTAGTTTCCCAATTTTTGTCATAGTACTGGCGCCGTCTGTAGTTACACTTATAATATCATCTGATAACGACGGTTTGTGTTCATTATGTTGACTTGTAAGAGCGTTTAGACAGGCGGTTGCAGTCAGTGAGTTGTTTTTTACACGCACTCGCCCAATATTCCAAAATATATTCTGGCCATGCACATTGACATTCATAAAATATTTGATTGACGGGGAAGACCATTCATCAAATGTTAAAGACAGCCTGTGGTTCTTTGTATGCTGCTGCATTTCTTTTGTGACGTCCAAACAAACTTTCTTGCTGTCTAGAACAATACGTCTTAGGGTATTTGTTGAAGAGGTATTTTGAAACCCCTAGCGATCAGCAAGTCTCGTAAATCTTTTGATTTTATAAAGGTCCAAAATGGAGGGCCCTCTAATCCGTGACAGCACTGCCTCAAAAGTAGTATCATTTTTGGACACACCGAAATCAATCATTTTTTTTCTGTTTTTTGTTCGGATTACCAGAAAGACTTGCAATACTAGTACTAGTACTTGGAGAAGCTTCTACCACCAAATCCAAGTTTATTGGCTCAATTTCTTCGTTTGAAATAGCCCGTTTAGTGGCCACTGTTGGATGGCGATCGCGCCTCGTGAGCGTCTTGCGCGAGCCGATCTTATGGCCCTCATCGCAACCGCCGTATTTCCGCAGTTGTTACACAAATAACTATTGCGCACTATAATTTACTTTTCACGCGTGTTCGCAAAAGTTTCACTTTTCACACTCATATGCCTAAGAAAAGTACCACTTTTCATGCATGGATGAGAAAAATTACTTTATCACGCACAGCAAGTACAAAAGTATTTGTCGCCTCATTGAACAGTTAGTTGTTTATATTATAAGAACTGGTATCAAAATTTCACACAGCTTGTTAAGGATTCTAACGCGGAACAAGAATAATACATGTTTCAATATTTTATATTAAAATCATGGCTCACAGAAGTTGTAATAATTTGATGATTGGCGAAATGAGATAAAGAGGCTTGCTCGACTGGCTCTCGCTTTTGGATACATGAATATTCAGGTATGTCAGTATTTCGGAACAGTCGTATATTTATTGGGTATTAACTAGAACAAGAATATTCATGACTGGCGCTTTGTAAGGTCAAGAAGACTGAGAATTAGAGAACCTCTCAAGAAGTTTAATTAGAGACATTCCAAGGTTTAAATGCGATCGATTCTGTAGGTTAACAGTGTAAGTAATCTTTCATTTGCATTGTCGGCAAATATTATATTTTATATATACAGGGTACCGAATTAGACCGGCATACCTACTCAATATTAGATTTTTCAATTGAATCATAAAGAGTAAAGCATACGTAAAGTAAGACAATAATGAAGTAATATTTTCAATATGATTTTTTAATGAGATATTACCATCAAAAACTCCTAAATTGCAAAGATATTCTCGGCAAACAAGGTTAATTTAGTTATCAAATCAATTTAAGTTTCCACAGTCACAAAATAACTATACTGACAGCATATCTAGTATCAAAAATAGCTAAATAACAGTCAAATAATCGTTTTAATACACGGAATACCAAGTAAAAGATACATGCAGTCTATAGATTTGTCGAAGATATGTCAGTATCAAAAGATCTGAAATATACACCGTTCAAGAAATGTAAGAAGTTACAGATGAGAGAGTCTTGTTAAGCGAGATACTTAAGAGAGTCTCAATATGAAGTAAAGGCAGGCAGTTCAACAACTTTAATTTTGCTTTAGACCGTGTAATCAAAAAGTTTGTTATATATGAATAAACCAATTTATACCAGCGGTCACCGAAGCTTGGCAAATGCGGACGATATTGCCACACTGACACAAATAAAAAATAAAGTGACAGATGCAATAACAAAAATTTTAACTGTTATAATCGATACTTTTAGGAGTAATACTGACATTAATTTAAAAAAATATAAATTTCCTAATTAGGTATATATAACATTTTATGAATTCTTGCGTAGTCGCATCCAATTATTACTTTGGCCAGTTGGTGTATTTTTATATGGTCTAAAACGTACAATAAGTAATATAACACGAAGTATTCCACAAGATTACACTAATAAATATTATAAATAAAACAGGTATAGTATGGAAGCTTGAGGTACACCGGATACAGCTGATATATCGTAGGATTAATGATGACATTAGGAAAATATTGTTTCCTTCGATTGAGGTCTTTAAAAAATAAAAATTAAGGTAGGTATGTTATTTTATTTTATTTGTTATTCGGTCATTATTTCGGGACTGCATTGCGTAAAATATCCCCCAAAACTTTATGTAATGAACAAATAATTCATAGCCAAACAAAAGAAGTAATTGCTAATGTTTTGGATTTTATGAAAAAAAGGCAAGTGATTTTAAGAAAACAGAGGCCCTCTATTTCACTTTGCAACTATAAGCAGCGATTATTAAAAGCCACTGGTATATCCGACAGAAGTTATAGAAAAGTTTCCGAGGAACAAAAAGCTGTTGTGGAAGTAGCTGGTACATCATTTTAAGCACCTTCCAAAATGGAAAAGGAAAATTAATTCTCCAGAATCTTACCTAAAAAATGTTGTTCAAATTCAATCAATATGAAAAACAATCTACGATTATTACATATTATTACATATAATTGCAAAAGAAAGCCATCTTTAAAAGGTATGTATTTTTATGATGTAATTACTAAATAATACTCAACGATCATTTATGTAAGTATATTATCTCAGCTCCAGGCAACTGAAAAATATCTATGAAAGAATATAGATCTCGCCTGAATAAATAATGTTTCTTTTTTGTTCTCTAAATCGTGCTACATTTAGAAAAGAAAAAAGGAGCATTATTTACATACACGAAATCTACATTCATAGATCATATACGCATGAAAGGGGTTGAATTGACAAAAAAAACTTTCTAATGGCCCCAATTTCAAAAGGGAAAATAGTGGTCATAGTTCAAGCTGGCGGGGCGAGTACGTATTTATTGAAGACGCACTTCTTATTTTTAAGTCAGGTTAATAAATATAATCAATTTTTATTCATGAAAAATACCTTATGAAATATATTTTTTAGATTCTAAATTTTTAATTTTTTAGGGTCACAACGTGATCATCATGACGATATGAATTATGTAAAGTAATTTCCAATTCACCACCAAAAAGCATGTTTGTGTTGACAATCACAATGGTATTGATAAGAAGGAACCCACAACTTTCTCACGAAAAGATGAATACATTTTTTTTAAATAAAAAAAATAGTCTACAAGATGTAACGAAAATAAAACCAGAATTATACAAATTGGCAAAAGAAAATAAAATAAAACATCCGGATTACTATATGGACAAACTACTAAGATTTACTATTGAGATTTCCTCCTTATAGTCCTGAATTCAGCCCTATTGAAAATGTATGGGGTTATTGTCAAGCGGTGGATGGGTAGTCAAAACGTCACTTTCCAATAGCCTGACGTAGAAGCACTGGCAATAAAAATTTTTTGAAGAACTATCTTCAGAAGCGTGGTGTAATACTTGTGTCAAAATAGACAATGAAAAAAATAAAAAAAGATCATATTTTTGACTACCTATGCATTTGATAGTCTTTCATTTACTGCTAATAGAGGATCATCTGATAAGTATGACAGTGATGGTAGCAAATGCAGCAATTTCTGGTGTTGCGTAATTGGACGATCAAAACGATGCGTTTTGACTAACAATAAATTATAAAATAGAATTAGGAAAAGTGTAAGAAAAACTAGTGTATGATTAGTACTTAATAGTGATTTTTTTGCTTTATATCAGTGGCAATAAATTATAAAATTTTGGGACTTGATTGATAAAAGCGAGTAACCCTTTTAACCTCCAATTCAGAACCGCTCGAACTTCCCTGACAGATAGACAACACCCCATACGTATTTCATACGTAATAGATTTATGGCTCCGCCCGTGCCCACTTTAAAAAATGCACTCTATGCCATTGCAAAATTACATAGAGTGCAATCTAATGAACACTGTGTACCTAATTTTTTTTTGGGGGGAAATATGAAAAATAGAAAAACACTTCGGTTTTTTCTTCAAGGCGGACGAGTTAGCTTCCTACCTGACACTTCTCGAAACTTAAAGAAAAACTAGGTGATAGAGTATCTATCTATTACCATAATATATCGAATATTATTTAATTTTTGATAAAACAACACGAGTTATTCGGGTTAAAATATTTTCATTTGCGCACGTGATTTACAGTATTGCGTAT
>CAXKVY010002099.1:0-16097 GCA_964058915.1 Tetropium fuscum
ATTCTCTAAAAAGCATACTGGATAAGGCTGGAACCTTTGATGTAACTATAACACTCTGAGTAGTTTCCACAAACACCAAAACACTTATTACGATTAAAACTGAGTTTTAATCGTCTCCGGATGATGCCAACTTGGTTGGCGAAACGCGCGTCCAGCGAAGTGAAAGTGTATTGGTGTTACATACTAAATATTTATTGAAATAACAAAATGATCTAAAATAATCAAAATATTTTCAAAATAAGTGTCCTCCATTTACTTGTTGGCAATATCCAAGATGTAATTCTAACTTGCGTAAAACCTCTTCTTCTTCTCCTTCTACTTCTGGTCGGATTGATCTAATTTCAGTTCTAATTCTATCCTGTAATTTCTCAATATTATTAGGTCTATTCAGATAGACCTTAGATTGTAGGTAACTCCACAAGAAAAATCTAGAGGGGTTAAATCGGGATATCTAGCTGGGCACTCTATTGGGCCCTGGCTACCAATCCATCTATAAGGGAAACATATTACATGGGTAACATGTTACCCAAGTAAGCACGCACTGGACGTGTATAATGCGGTGGTGCTCCATCCTGTTGATACCACAATGATTCATTCGGTATATCTGGAGCTGCTTTACTTGGATCTAATTCTGACTGCAATAACGGAAATTAAATTATTTTCCAGAAAATTCAAATATTTTTCACCAGTCAATGTTCCTTCAATGAAGAATGGAAATAAAATTTTATTGTCTATAATCCCAGTCCAAACGTTCACTTTTTGTGGAAATTGGGTATGACATTCCATTGTCCAATGTGGATTTTCTGGTGCCCAGTATCGACAATTTTGCCTATTTACGCTGCCATTTAAAGTAAACGTAGCCTTATCCAAGAAGGTACATCGATCCATCATGATCTCGCAGAATGCAATTCTGCGATCATGGTCATCCTCATTTAGCTCGTGAATTAATTTTATTTATAGGGATGCCATTTGTTCTTTTATAAATACTTCAGAACTGAAGTCTACTGTCAATTGGTAAGCAAATAAACAATGAATTGTTGTATTGTTGATATGTTTCTTGGCTTGATATCTGGCACCAACTAGATATTGATGTATATTACAGTTTTTATTTTGGAATATTTATTGGAGGTTACAGAAATAATAGTGTACACAACACATCCGTAAAGTGTTTCTACTGGACTTTTAGACTTCCAGCTAGATTTTACTGAAATATGTCTACTCTTCTAGTAAAATATCACTTACGGTACTTCATACGTAAATAACTATGACCAATTAATACAAACTAAGTAGGATTTAATCAAGTTTATGATGTTAAATTGCGATTTTCTCGAAAATATTATTATGCAATCTACCTAAAATTTTATACCACTGAAGAGAGCAGAAGAAACTAGAGCCATTTGAAAAAATGTCAGTGACGTCATTATTTCAAAAACAAAAACCTATCAGAACATGTCAAATACAAAAAAAGATGAGCCTCTAAAAACAAAACAGACGTGTCTGAGTCTTTTTCATATAAGTCGATACATTCGATTTCATAGAATTTATTCCAACCTTTACACGCTCACTGTATATATATATATATATATATATATATATATATATATATATATATATATATATATATATATATATATATATATATATATATATATATATATATATATATATATATATATATATATATATATATATATATATATATATATATATATATATATATATATATATATTATATATATATATATATATATATATATATATATATATATATATATATATATATATATATATATATATATATATATATATATATATATATATATATATATATATATATATATATATATATATATATATATATATATATATATATATATATATATATATATATATATATATATATATATATATATATATATATATATATATATATATATATATATATATATATATATATATATATATATATATATATATATATATATATATATTGTGATATTTAAGATTATTATTTAAGATATTTTTTTTAACGTGAAGTTACTTTTCAAATAGTGAATTTTATGATACTAATATTTTATTAAATCTATTGAATTTTGTTTAATCTTAAATTGTGTGATTTAAAATGTTTCCTGAAAAGTTTTAAAAGAACAAGAAAGAAGAAGTAATTTATATATGACTACATATATATGACAATAAACATATTGTCATATAATATGATAATAAATAAACAAAATCTAAAAACTTATTACCCTACGCAAATCTACGTAACTGATGTCTACTACATGGGACCAACTCCTCTGTCACAATGTATCTTAAAAACTAGCAAAGTTTGAATTAACTGTTATACCTTAGAATACCTTAGAAATTTATGTAAATCCTTTTTAATTACGATGAACATAAACTTATCACTATTCTCGAATACTGGTTGGAACACGAACTAACAGATGCTGCTGGGCTCTGGTGGTGTCATCTAGCGGAAGTCGCCGTACTACCTGTGGAATGCTGCTACGATCGCTGGAACTTTATTATGGGATATATTTACCTTCAAACTTATTTTACCCTTACCTTTATTTTCCCTTAAACTTAATTTACTCTTAATTTTCGGCTTCTGCACTTATATTCTTCTATTACTTGAATTATTTGAGAAAATTGTTTCCTTTTCTTTATCTTGATCACAAAACTCTTCTGCGGCTGGGCGACGCTACCGAGCCTCTATACTTCTCACTTGCTAATTACGACTAAAACACTTAATTTGCAGTTATTTCTGCTTTTAGACCTTTTCCACTTGTGTACTTATTTAGCACAATTTTTAATATTTTTACTAGTTTAACTATTAATTTAACAATTTTTTATAAAAATTAGTAGCGTGGCTGTTACCTCATCGAACGCCTTAGCTGGACTCTCTCTAACTGTTATATGTTACTACGGATATGCCGTATGGAAAAACATTTGCATTTCCTGGTTACCATCATTATCTCTTGTTATTATGATATAATCTGACCTATCAGCTTGTTGCCTATTATTTAATTAATTTAATTTTACGTAAAACCCTTACAATTTGATTTTCACTTGATCTAATTTCGAATTATAAACATTATAATACAATCAGATTCACTTTCTGTCGCATAACTTCAATATATGCATTAGGCGTTATCTCTACATTGCATTTTGCTTCGTGGCTATAATTAATCTTTTAATCTAGACATAGTTTATTAATGCTCGATATTCTATAATAATTTATCTTGGGACTTGTCTATTGTGATTATGCCAGACATAAATTTTTGTGCCGATAAATAATTTAGATATAATGATATTATGTTCTGACCAATCAGGCGCGTAGCTGGTTGGCGTTCTGTTATAGTATATAGTTGGTCAGCGATACTTGTGTGCTTGCGCTTATACTATAGTCGGTACAATAGTTATTTAATCTATATTTAATTATTTATTTATATTAATCTACAATTTGATGTATTACTGAATTTGATCACTGATCTAATTTCTGTATTTTTCGTAGTTGGCCATACAAATAACCACATGACAAACCCATAATGTCAAATGTTGATTTTAAAATTGAAAAATTGAAAAAAATAAGTAAATTAGTATAGGAAGAAAAGAGTTCGAAAAGTAAAAAATGAATTTTCTGAATTTGAACAAAGTGCAGTCTGTGATGTAATGAATAGAATAAAAATGGTGCGGGAATGGAACATAGACCCGAAGATAGATCTTCGAAGACATTATGAATATTTTTATTGTATTGGGATGATAAAATATAGGGGAAATTAATGAGAGAAAACATTAACTAGGTAGGGAAATATTATATTTCAATATAATTGATCTCGCAAACAATGCAATAATTGACACCGACCACGCTGTAAGTACGCCAGTAGAATTATCAGAAATACATAATTTCTACTGTCTTCTCATTTAAACAAAGCATAACTAAATTCGAAACGTCCTGTTTGCTGCGCCGATGCCGGGAGTATATTTGCGCCTCGCTTTCTTATATAAACATCATTACGAATTCCTACAAGTAGCTACTCTGTTTTTCTCGAATGCGCATGGACACAATTTATCAAACCATGACGTGTGCTCAATAATTTGCTGACACTGTAAACTTAATAACTTAATAAGTTAACACCCTGAAGCAAGCACATTTTTTCTTACTTCCTATTAGTTTTCCGCACGAATTGGAGATTACGGCACTAGGCCTAGAAATATGTTGCTAGAATACTAACTGTCACTGAGACGGTTCACTGTCTAACTTAGACCATTCTTATAAATCTATCTCTATCTGCAGTACGAGTCCAATCGGTTTTTGATAATTCAGTAGCAGGTGTTTACATAAGTGATGATAGAAATAGATAATAATTTTGAAAAACAAGATTTTGTGAAAAATAGAAATAGAAATTCCAACACATCCATTTAAAATTCTCGTATTTATTTATATAAACCGCTGTTGTTCTTAATCAACTTTAAAATATAATCAACAAGGCTGGTTATTGTTAATTTATTTATATCTTTCGGCGCATTTAAATTGGTGCCTGAAAACATGCGCCTTCAGTCAACAGATTGCATGGACCCCCAGGTTTAATGCACCAAATGAAAATAACTAGTGGAGCCATGAAAACCAATATAATCCACAAAGTCAAGGGTACTGCATGTCAAAAACCTTTGGTAGATCAATATATTAAGCCATGACCTTATTGGCAGGGTTTTCAGCATACGAGTTTCTCAAGATTACTTTCTCAGTCACCGGAAAAAATATCCTCCCGACAACTTAATTAAATAGAATCAGTTCCTCTTACGAAAACATGTATGAGTGATAATTAGCATAATGTATTGTACAAATATTTCTTGTTTGCCGCAGACTTATGTTCTGTGTGAAATTTCAGATGTCTTAATTATACTGACCATTCATTAGTCCGGTACGAAGGCGGAACCGTTTGTAATTGCTTTGGAATATACGATTTTTAAAATGATATTTTTTTCCATCCTTCAAATGTTATTAAACAAATGGTAAAAAAAACAACCGATTTTTAACGGAACCAAATAAATTTCACGTTAAAGTGCATAATTTTACTCGAATTAGAAAAAATATGGTGATACCATATTACGAAACAAATTAATGTTAGGTCGTTGATTGAAATCAACGGTTAGGTCGAAACACTCCAAGTAAAGATAAATTTCCCCAACCCGCGCGTCGACGTCTGAATGCATGCAACCCAATGATTTGCTATCGGTGTTACACGTAAAACTGTGGAAACCAATTGTTTATTTAAAGAAATCTTAATCCGTTTAAATTTTTTTTAAGTGTAAATAGTGTTATCACTATTATCACTCCATAGAACTATAAAAAGAATTTCCAAGTTGAAATAATGAGTGCAAATTGAACAATAATTACTAAAAACACTAATTTGTTTATAACAACTATTAGAATTATCGTATCGGAATCTTTCTTTTTTTAAAATTCATATAAAATTATGTTTAAGTGCATAATTGTGCGTGAAATTAATTGAGTTCGTTTTTTTATTTGAAACACTTACATAATTATTTGAATTTGTTTATTTTTCAAAATCGATTTTTGTAAAAAATATGAATCAAAGTTTAAAAAAAAGAACACTAGTGAAGCCTTTCTTGTTCTTCGTAACATGCTTTTTGAATTTTTGTTGCATCTTTTAGTCGAGGAAATAAGGCACTAAAAACTGCTTAATTATCTTAATGGGGTTTTGTGAGTTCGATTCGTGAGAACGTGTACAAACTTTGTGAACTAAATTGATCAATTATTTTGCAAAAATGCTTTTTTGCATATTAAAATATGCAGTTCAGAAGTGCATCTCGAAGAGACAATAAATAAAAAAATTACAGCTCAGTAAATATTCATGGAAATGAGTCCAGTTTTGCTACTCGGAGTTTTTGGGGTCGCTGAACGCGAATATTATGTTACTGTTGTGTGCTGGTTAAGAAACCACAATAACACACCACAGTGATTTTCTTATAAAATTTTATAAGAAAACTTGAACTATAAGTAGCGTTACTACCCGTTGCACGAACCAAAGGGAAAAGGAAAGAAAAATGGCTTCGCAGCACACGACCTAAACGATGGCCTCGAAATCATGTCACCTGCCAGAGCAGGTTCATCATGTCAGAGCATCATGTTCATCCAGCCTAAGCGCGCTAATCATAGAAAACACTTTGAACAAAAGATCAGAGAACAAAGAATAGGGACATAACGGCTAACTAGATGTGCTTACACCAGTCACTAATGTTCTATGAAAAAGATGAAATTACTATAATACAAATAGTGCCGCAAAAAAACTCATCATATACATGCCCTGAGATCTAACCACAAATGTTAGAGGGCGTGCGTAGTCGCTTTTCATAAAACGTCAACTAATGAAAAGTGACCGTAACATTCGATGATTGCGTGATACTCATTTTCTGTAAATGCTGATGCACTAATCTTCCTCTTATCCGGTAAGATTTGAGGGTCCCTTATATTCTAATTTCTCGCGATTCGTGTCCCTAAAAATATGGGACTTGAAAATGGAATTATTCTATTAAATGACCTCATATATTTTTCTTGCGCTTGCTTTATAGTAACATTCCACATCGTTTTAACCACATTTTTCTTATAATTTTCTCCATGACATTTTCGCATATTAAACCCCCATTTTTTAAATACGCCCAGCTTTTAAAATAGTTGCTATAACTTCAGCGGAAATTGATTAATTCGGTACGTAATTTCTTTCACTACAAAAACTTTAAAAAAGTAATTTTGTAGCGTAATTTTCCGCTTTTTTATCCAGTTGCTTATCTTCCTTACTATTTAGCCCATTGCAAACCACAAATGTTTTCACTCAAAATAACCACGGAAATGGATACAGAGACAAATTCTATGTAAAAAATGTTCTATAAAGTGTTTTCTATATACCGATATTTTTCGAGTTATTCGCAATTGAAAATGTTACAAATGCATGTTTTTGGACGTTTTTTCGCAGATAAGTCGAAAACCTCGCGTTCTATCAAGAAAGATCAAAAATTAAGCTTATTCATTACTATCAAAATGAATATTGACCGCTATCCCAAACAACTTTATTTTAGTACTACTCATATAATCTAAAAGTTTGGCTGGGTTAGAATGGGTATTTTTGCAAAAAAATATGATGAAAATGAAAATCGTATTTTTCGAACTTCAAAAAAATACTTTATTTTCTCTAACTCTAAAACTAAAAAATATACGTAAGAATGATATAGTACAAGAATGTAGTTTTTACAAAAATTTTGGAATTTTTTCTATTTATTTAGGATATAAGTATAGGATAGTATAGGATAGAAGTATAGGATAGAAGTTTGCATTATAGTGCGCGGACCACCCCTTTTAACCCACGGCTTTTAACCCGTTACCTTTTGAATATGAAGGGTTTGGTCATATTAAAATGATATGTTGATATATTATTTATAGCTCTTGAAATTACCTGCAAAATAGTTGAATGGATATTGTAAGGGAGTTATTGAAAGAAAACCATCGTACTTTTTCGGATCATAAGTTTTTCTATTCCATATAATTTGGGAGTTCATAATTGATCATATGTGCGTGTATCGTGTATATATATACATAAATGTCAAATTTATACAATATTTTCTTTTATTTTTTTTATTAATTTAGGCATTGAGATGGTTTTTAAGGGAATATTTCGAATACATCGTAAATCATCTGCGAAAACATGAAATAAACTTTATTTTGCATATTTAAATAATATGTGAATCCATAAAATGCTTAAACTTGCATTTTTTCATATGTTTTTCACAAAGGGGTTTTGACACCTTAAAAACAAAGAGTACAAGTCGGACAGATGTCACTTTTCAAGGGTAAGATAAGCATCATTCCAAATTTTAATGAAAATCCATGGTGTGGTTACTAGATTGGCTTTTCTGATTTAATTCTTTTAAGGTTATGTACTTATATATCATGGCCTATATATATGGGCCTCAGGACCTCGAGACACTTATAATCAGGTTTCTTGGCCCTAAAAACATAGAGCTACACCCAGAAATCATCTCGAAACAGAATTATTAGTCCAAAATAACATTAGGTCCCTAATTGTAATTTGCGCGCCTTTACAGAAGTTAAAAGTGACTGATCCGAGCTCTTCCATTCTAAATATGGTTCTTAGGTCTTCCATTCTAAATATGGTTAGTTCTTGTACATAATTGTTATGATTTCGGTTCTAAATCGACGGACTATACGAAAAAAATAATAATCAAGTACTTCAGTAATCAAGTAATTCATGTATTTTCAAGTATTTTTACTGAAATATGTAATCGTTACAAATGCCTAAACATTGGAATCGTAAAGACATTGTTTGCGATTTTTTTGCAGATGTTATAGATGTTCCGATGTTATAGGAACGAAAAATAATTTTGCGACAATTTAATTCGCCTAGATTGTTAGGAAATTTAATAACGATAGATTCTCTTTGCCTATTTTTGCAATCCGACTACTACGAAAAAAGTTATAAGCAAAATGTTCAAAACTATTTTTCCGTATAATCGGATCATTTGGATCATATTCCAAAGCGATTAAATAAGGTTTCGCGCTAGTGGCAACAATTTCCTTTTTGAATGCTTTATCTACGATTATAACGTACGCTTTTGCAGATGGTTGTTGTTCATTTTTATGCGTTCACTGGTTTCTATACTAGCATAATAGTCCAGTCGACAGACTCCAAAGTAAAGCAAAATTGCACTTAGGAAACGAGTATATATACGAATGTCCTTATGTATTTTGACTCCCTGAACACGCCTGTATAAAAAAATGATATCAGTATGCATAAAGGGGCTGAAAAAAATAATTAAGGGTTGCAAAACGTATTTTTTGCGATTATATCGACTATTGCCCTCGTCTTAATTTCCACCAATCACAAACGCGCAATTTTGAATTACAAATGGTTTCTATATGGAAAAACTGTATGACAGCACCTGTCAGAAGTTTTTCGAGTTTACCCGCGGCAAAACTTGACAGCTGTTGTCACAAAAAATTACAATACCTTTGATAACAAGTAATTATGGTCTCCTAGGACACCAGAAAACGACGCTAAACAATTTTTCTGATTTGATTGTCAATAAATTTTGTAATATTGTTTTTAAACAGTGCTAGTCAGCTTATGTGGTGAAAATGAGTCGCTTTGGAAGTGATTCTATGACTAATATTGATCTGGCGATTGAGAAAAGTGTACCGTACAATACCGTTAAAACCCATATGTCAATATGGAAACAGTTTACGGTATTCTGCAAGGCAAAGAAATACGAGCTTTTGGAAACTACAAGTTTAGAGCAACTAAACCTAATCCTGAAAGATTGGGCGTGGAATATGAGGAGAGAAAACGGTGAAAATTACAAAGAACTAGTTGCGAAGACAATGTGGAACACCGTTGCAAAAAATGCAATAGATGTATTTTATGAAGTGGAAAATAATTGTTGATCCATTTAAAGATATTATCTTTAAGTCTATTAGGGAAGCTCGTAATGCTAAACGAAGAAATTTGCGGATGTGCCCCAATAAAATGAAATCGAAATCTGCTTCATTAAAATTGGAAGAATATTACGCAATGGTTTTATTATGGGACGAAGACACTCCGGTGGAACGGTCAATTGCAGAGTTCATTATTTTAAAGAGAAAGTTGATAATTCTGGGATTAAAACAGGTAGATAACATAATTACATATTTTTTAAAATAACTGATTTTCAAAAATCCTACATTTTAAGAAGAGTAGAATATAATCTCCTATTCAAAAAAACGGCCCAGGGTGGAGAAAAAATGGCCGATAGTAAATAGCTGGTCCCAAACACGAACCCTACCTTTTGTCCAATCCGTCTTTTTAAAATTCTAATGGTTAAACGTTCTTCTAGACTAACTAGATTATTCTTAACAGTAAACCCATCATGGAACCATCCACCATTTTGTACCATCCACTTGATTGTTCTTTATCAAGTGGATGGTACAAAAATACTCCAGTTGGAAAAAACGAACTTTCGAAATGGACTAAAGAAGCAGCAGAGAAGGCAGGATTAAATACAAAAGAATTATAAATAACAAACCACTCTATGCGGTCGACAGCAGTCAGTAACCTGGCTAAAGGCGGAGTGGGTGAACAACAATTAATTAAAATTATTGGCCACAGTTCAGCCAACTCAATTAAGCCTTATCTGCAAATGGATAATGAGCATTATTCCAACATCATATACACCCTTAGAAGTGACGCCTCAGAACCTCCAGCTAAAAAACAGAAAACAGAAGATCCTGTAGCCACTCCTCAAGCTTCTCACTGTACAGCTGGACCCATCAACAACATTAATGATTTACCTGCACCCAACGTTATCAATGAATTAACAAAGATTTCAAACAATAGCCCTACTGTGTACCAAAATTGCAATTTATATTTTAATTGTACCCTAAATAATTAAGTTTGTAGTATTTTGTAGATTGTAAATTAAATAAATTACGTTAAATAAATTATGTTTTTCAGTTTTCAAATTAATACCTACATATTTATTATGTATGCATGTATAATAGGTAGTATGTTTTGTAAGCTATGTGTATGCAGAATAATCTGTAACTCATTAAATAGTCTTGTCAAATACCATTCGGGCAACTAATTTTTCCTGTGAAAAAAATCGCAAAAAAAACGTTGCTAGGTAATATTTTAACAAAATACATTCGTGCAGGTGCAAAATAGTTATTTGTGTGTTAAGAGCGCAAAGTACTGCATTGCCGCTTGCGAAAGAAATTAATACATACAACATTTTTTCTACAATCGCTTAATACAGTGTGTTCTTGTATGTATTTGACATATGTTTATATATGAACCGATTTTTATAAGTTTTTTTGTTAGCTACATTTCTCATGTGTCATTTTTTACTGACAAGCGCCTGCTAAGGACAGATTTATAATAAAGAAGCGAGCGAGAATTGACACTATTGCCGCTTTAAAGCGGCAATGGATGACAATTATGTCATCATCGGAAATGGCGTACTTTGCGTTGAGAATTGAAAGCGCAAAAGCCTACTATTGACGCAATTGTAGAAAAATCCTTTTTTCGACTCGGATTTTTGTTGCCACCAGCACTCATGCTTCTTGTTAAAATATTACCTAGCAACGTGTTTTTTCAATTTTTCGGAAAAATTAGATGCTTAAGAAAATTTTTAAAAAATGGGAAAAAGTTTCGAATAAAAGTTGTAGATCTTTATATTCTGCATATTAACATTTTTTCTCTAGGATAAATAGATTCGCCGTGAGTAAATTAATATTATATCCTTATGTGTTTTGATATCCTGAACACGCTTGCATAAAAAATGAGATCAGTATACATCATACGAAAATAGAAAAAAATGGGGAAAAGTATGGAATAAAATTTGCACATCTTCAAAACCACGTAAAAAACATTACCTTTTTTTCTCTAGGTTCAAATAAGTCTCTACTCGTTTTCATTTATCTACTTAACCTAGAGAAAAAAAGTTAATATGATTTTATGTGGATTTTAAAGATTTTATTCGAAACTTTTTCCCGACTTTTTTTGAGATAATCGCACAAAATACGTTTTACAAGCTTTAATTAAATATGTTTAGCCCTTTTATGTATGCTAATTTTAATTTTTATATATAGGCGTATTCAGGTCAAAATACATAAAAACATTCATATACGTTTTCGAGGTCTGTCGACCGGATTATAATGATGCGAGTATAGAAGCCAGTGAACGCATAAAAAAGAACAGACATCTACAATATACGGGCGTGTTCAGGAGGTCAAAATACATAAGGATATAACATCCTTTATAAGGATATAATACATACATGAGGATACATATTCGTACATAAGGATATAACATAAACGAAATCTGTCGACTGGACTATAAGGAAGTAAGCAAATAATCGAGTTTGAGAAAGAATCATACGAAATTGACAGTAAAATACATATCTCAGAGCAGACGGGAAAAGCTTATCGAATACAAGGAACTGTATATCACGATTGAATCCACCCCCTGCAGTAAAAACGGAAGTAAATAAAATACATCACTCTCCGGAACATCACGTAGAATAGAAAGTTCAACAAACCGCTAGGCGCGTCTTTGGTATTTACATTTCGTCGCTATGCCCATTCTTTAAATCTGCAAGTAATACTTGTTAACAAGTTTATCTGCCCTAAATATGCTTTTACCCCAAACAAGATATATTAAGTTAACTAATAATTTGTTTAAAGAAACAAAATATGAATATTTGAGGCAGTAGTTGTGGTAAATATTTTAACTATGTCATCATAATTTGACTGTTTATATATTTTCAAGTCAAAATGCACTGAAAATAGACTCTCGATATGGCCACGATATAAATAGACTCATTTTTTTGCTGTACGAATGTTGTTGAAACACTATTTTTATTGCAGGTGTGGGTTATGGGTCAAAGCCTCTGACCCATAACTCAGAGGTGGTAGTGGGCCAGCGCAATTAACACAATGCCCTAGTAGCCATCAAACAGTTGCTAACGGCCTAAAACCTACAGTCTTTATTTATTTCGTTATCGCAATGTCCATTAGTAATTTGATTAAGCATTTGTTTTTATTTTATTTCATAACCTAAGTACCCATGACATTTTTTAAATTTTTGTCGAATTTTCTTCCTCGAAGATTAAGGGTCTTTATTTACCTATAATATTATACATAAACGACTACATTTTTAAAATTTTGTGTAGCATTTTAAGGTCACGATATAAATAGACTAATTTTTTTGCTGTACGAATGTTGTTGAAACACTATTTTTATTGCAGTCTTTATTTATTTCGTTATCGCAATTTCCATTAGTAATTTGATTAAGCATTTGTTTTTATTTTATTTCATAACCTACCCATGACATTTTTTAAATTTTTGTCGAATTTTCTTCCTCGAAGATTAAGGGTTTTTATTTACCTATAATATTATACATAAACGACTACATTTTTAAAATTTTGTGTAGCATTTTCTTCGTCGAACACTAAGCGTATTTGATTTTGCGATGAAGTGGTAATAATTTCCCACTCGTTATGTTAATTTCTGGCTAATTCAATTAGGTATTAAGTCATTTATTAATTAAATCAATCATTCATTCATGCATTAATTAATTAATTAATTCATTCATTCATTCATTCATTCATTCATTCATTCATTCATTCATTGTAATTTACTCCGTTAATATAAGCCGTAAAATTCTATTTATTTTTAACTTTTTAGTATTAAATTTTACATTCAGTTCTGATTATAGTCACGTGAAAAACAAACTCCGTTCGGGGGAGCGCGCCCCATAAACAATTTTCCAATACCAAGAAACCTAATAGCCGTCACCCCACGCAAAGCTACAAACATAGTACAGGGCAACGTGCATAGAACTCCCACAAATACACCTGTAGAAAGGGCCATCATGCGTCACAAATCATTTAAAAGCAGTTCCACTGCTATAAATTATTTAGTAAGCATCTCCGCCTGGTAGCAACTGAAACGCCGCGCCGTCCGGTAAAATAAGTAGTGACAAGTAAGTGCGGATAGTAAAGTGACGAGTATCGGAACAACAACGGATTAATTCCAAAGTCGGTATAAGTGAATAGTTCCACCTGGCTTTCTGCTCACGCACATTCTGGGCAGAAAGCTTTCTGTTTAACTCGCCGCCATTTTTGGTCTCCGTGGTAACTAGGGCCAGTGTAGGGCCAATAAAAGTGTTGTATCCGTTCATCTGTCTATTCTTTAAGATAGGGTAATCAAAGGCCTATCTGTGGAACATGTGACCCCTGGTATTCTGCCTGTCTCCACTCGCAGCTATTCGAGGCCCCTACAGTATTGCCTGTAGTCAAAAGTCTACACTCTATACAGACAGTGGAGCTCGAGATAAAAACTGGGCACCGAAACAAGAAGAAGAAGAAGAGAGCGTCACAATTTACCTAAAATATCATAGATTAAAGGCGAATGATAAAGGCAATTAAGTGCGAACCTTCTATGCAATCCTCGTATATAATATTTCATCTTGGAGAAGGTGGAGAACAATGAATCTTGTTTGAAAAACAATTTATTGATTAGCAACGAGAAAATTACGAAGCCAATTATCATGGTGACATTTTTTGCGAATTTTTCTTTTTAAAATAGATATTGAAATCGGTTTTATTTAAATTCATTTACTTACGAGAGGTTAAGAAGAGGTTATGGAAATCCTTGAACAAATTTTAGTTCCAGATTTGTTCCTAATAGATCGTGTAGTTATTCAGCAGCGCATACCCAGGTCCCAGTTCCCATGAAGCATTTTCAAAGGATGGGAAAATGCTACAAAACACATGCTACATACTTCTCTTTAAAATTACTGTGTTTTAATAATCCTTTATAATATGACCTGCTTCTGCATTTCGTAAATTTATAATAAATTTGTATATCTTTACGTTTTGTTTAAATGGGTGTACTGAGTATTGTATCAGCAACGTCCCAGATCCAACTACTGAGATGAGAGAACTTCATGCTATATTTGGATTAAGGTAAAGAGTTTAGCCAGGGTAAAATTACATAAAAACATAAATTTTGTCGTTATATTAAAAATTAAACATACATATATACAACAACAAAAAGAACCAAGTTTAAGTATAGACAACAGTATAGGGCAGTATAGACAACAATGCAAGAGGTAAGTCGTTTCATGACTATATTAACGAAATGTTGTGATAGCGCGCATCACAACACATGTCACATGTCACATGTCTTGTACACATGTCTTGCACATCGCATTTGTGTGATGTCGATCTGGCGTTTAGTGTGGTAATTGTGACTATTTATTTTTTATATAACATTCGATTTTTCTGCTGTTTTAAGTAACATTTTTGGATTTGTTGCACAGGTTTGACACTGTTTTGAGATTTTTAAATGCTAATTTTACACTTAAATTTATGTAAAGAATAGGTAATCCAGGGATTAAACTATTAACTACTCCTCTACATGAACTTACTTATTTTAAACACCCTAAACTTCCCATCCATACTTTCAATGTGTCTTAACTTCATACAGGGTGATGGAAATTTAATACCTACTTTGGGGTGCAATGAAACAAAATCTATTTCACATCAATTGATCCAAAACAAGATCAAGATATCTGGAGCTGTTACAGATGGGCTTATCAGAAGGATAAACAATTGTTTAAGGTTAGTTGGAGATCATATCGAACAAATGACTTAGTATTTCTAACAGCATTAGATCATATTTATTATTCTCATTCTTGTCACTGTTATACATTATTTTTTAATTAGGTAGGTATTCAATATTTTTAATTATAGGACTATATTTGTTAATTCATCGGTAAAGATGATTATAACATTTGTAACTTCCTCAAAAAATCACTCTACTGATTGCTGGCAAATTACGGTATCTTTCATTAAACAGTCTATAAGTTCTATTCATTACCATGTTACACTATCCATGATTCCATAAATAAATAATAAAGTTCAAGTTTCCATTGATCATTTCGGGTCATGGGACTGATATATTTCCGGGGGCACACAAACATTATATGCTCAACTTTATGCAATTTTAACATGGACTTAATCTCAAACACTTTCTAATAATATTATTGACCGAATACAAAATAATTTTCACAATTATTTAGGAAAGTTTTTCTCTAATTGGGACGTTTTAAATCCCTAACCCAACTTTGTCGACATGTCATTTGATAAGGCGTCTATAGTTTCTTCTGTTTTTAAGGCTTTGGGGATTTAAAAAAAAATCCAACTTATGGTTGCAACATGGTATCCATATGAAAAATATGAAATCGAAGTTTCCACTTTTCTTTTCAGATTTAGAAACATGGCTGGCTGTTTTCGTCATTGTCTGCCGCAAAATAATGAAACTACTTCGGGTACTTTTAGTCTCTAAAGAGTAAATCAACGCCACACAAATGCCTGGAATCCTCGAAATAGTGGAAATGGCGAATTAACTACCTACGTCGTATCATATCTATGTATTTATATTATTTTCTTAATTCATTCCGTTGACACATAAAATGATAAGTATACCTACCTTAGATAAGTTGACATACAAAATGACA
>CAXKVY010002100.1:0-28983 GCA_964058915.1 Tetropium fuscum
CGGAAATTAGATAACATAAACTTCCGTATTAAATTATATAAATTAGGTAACATAAAACCTAATTTCCGTGTAATAGAAGGAAAAAAATATAATAATAAATGTCTATAATAGTACTGTTTATAACATCGAAATATGAGACAGAAAAAAATAATTTCAAAGGATACCCACAATTGCCGCAATGGGAGATCGGGGCAGTATAACTTTTCTTACAGCAAGCTAAAATCGTCACTATAAAGGCCCTTTCATCCAACAAGGTGTTATGTTTTGATAGAATACTAATAACTAATCAATTTTAACACAAAACCCATCAAAATAATACACTAAATTAAAGAATAACTGTATTACTTCTATTTCAAGAATTATTGTTGACTCCACTTTACTTTGACTTTTTTATGCCGATGTGACACGGGCGAGGAACGTGTAAAATGGATCCGTACTATTTGAATCGGAAACATTCTTATTCTGCATCACATTCACCATCCAATCGTTTTATGATATGACGAAAGGTATATAGTGTGATCACTATTTTGTTATACTACATGATAATGTCATCATGTGATAGGCGATGTATATAAAATCATTTGTTTTTCCTCAAATTCCTGGAAATCGATTATACTTGGCAACGCTGTTAAAAATGCGGAAGCACGTGTGAAGATATTGATATAATGAGGCTTTTTACTCGGGTTTTTAAGTCTCATATTTCGATGTTACAAACTATGTGTGTAAGAATACATATTAAAAATGTTCCCACCCCTAAGATGTAAGCTTCATCCCTATCTCACCCCCTTTAGGGATACCATACTGGTTTTTATACAATATCATTTAAACGCTTTATCTTAGGGAAAGAACATAAGTATAGGAAAGGGTTTGTCTCAAAATTCTCTACAAAAACGTTATTTTATGTATCGATATTTCTATTACTTTTTATGTTATTAAATCGTAAACTGTAGGGTTAAACAGAAATGGAAGTCTGATTATATTGAATACGGTACTTAATTGAACATAACGCAGCCTGATAGTATTGCTAAACTTGGTTATTCGCGCAGCACCACCATAAATTGCGTTTGCAGTAAATTGTCGTAATGACAAAATTCTATTGCTGTTTCCATAGAAACCAATAATAGAACAAAGAAATATTGAATGATTTAAACGTTGCATTTGACACATTCTACTTTACAATAATTATCACTTGGATTAATATGACTGATAGTGAGGAGGATTTTATCCCCGGTACTCCTCCGGAAATCAGGGACCATGCAATTGCTATTTACAATTGATATATTAACAGCGAATCCAGACTTTTCGCACATCTGAACTTATAATTCCAGGAATAAATATAAATAATGGTAGCAACAGTACTATTGATATAAATTTTCATAAGATAATGAATAATATTGTTCATGAAATTTGTTAATAATAATTAATAAATGTTTGATGTAAGACTTTAATTTCTTGTCGGTTGAAGACTAATTTTATTTCGCACCTTAAAATAAAATTTGTATATTTCACACTTTTTCTTTATTTTTCTTTATTTCATTGTTGACCCGATTCTTGACAATGTCAAATAAATGTCATTTTAATATATGGCATTATTGTAGGTATATAGCTACAAAACAGAATATTAAAACAAGGCTGGATAAATATTGTGTTTCTATCCACAAGCGATTTTTTTACGTACCCCTAAGTTTGCCGTCGAACAACGTAATAGACCCTTAATAATCTGCAAACGACATATTAGAGGGTGTGATGCGAAAACCCAATAAGTAACAAAAAATTTAAATATAACCTTTTACTACCATCTAATATAACTTATTTTGCTCTTTTTAATCGTATATCGGGTTTTCGCATTTTATCATTGAAGTAAGCTGGTATTGCCTATATACCAGATAAATATATCTTGCGTGTATTTGAAAATACCGATAAGCCAATGAATAACAAAATCTGGTGAAACAGGCCATTTTTTACATTGATTTTACTTTACTTCATTACTATAATTTCTGTCACTAATTTTTTGCATTAAAACCCGATAAATAAGTATGTGTGGAGTGCGCGTGCGTCCACTGGTTCAAGTGTTTCATAGAACGCGGTAAACGTTTCATAAAACGCGGTAAACACACATAAAATGTTTAGTTTGCTTTAGTCTAACGTGAGGCTAACTGTGTTAGTGAAAATTTTAGTGAACATGAGAAGAAATAAAATTATATTGAATTTGGCTTGTAGCAATAAAAATCCTTTTCGGAATGACGGGTGAGTACCTAATTTTCTTTTCATTATTTATAATCTAACCTCATTGATTGAGATTAATTTGAGATTAATTTGAGATTAATTGAGATTAATTTGAGAAATTATAAGTATTTATTTGCAAAAAATATGCAATTTGAAATAACAAGACTCATACATAAAGTAGGGAGGTATAGTGTTTTCGTTTGATATACAAACTAGAGCAAAAAATTGTGAGGTGTTTTGCAAAGAAAACCCGTACCAATTACAGAAGTGGTAAATCACATCACCATGCAAAATCAAAGGATATTTAGTGTAAAATTGTATACCGCCACAATTTCTTGTGAATGTCTCGAGGTAATGTCTCGAACGAGGGTCTCCAGTTCGCGACTTGCCATATCGGTCGCTATCCCTCTTCAACTCATATAAATCACATTTCCCTTCTCGCTCACTTAGAAGACATCTGCATGAACAAGCCGGCAAATTACTTACTTTACTGCTCAGTGGCGTATCATGCACAACCAAGGTGAAGTGACTTCAAAAGATGTCTTATTATGCCATATTCATATATGTGCAAAACTTTAAGCCAAAAAATTTATTTAGTTTTGAATGTATTTAAAATATATTGAAAACATTTTGCATGCTGCGTGTACAACTTAGTGCTCAATTTATCAAATAACAATTTAAAATAAAAGAAAGAAATTAAATTGCTATTTGCCCAACAAGGGGGCAAAAACAACATGGAGGTAAGAGCGCCAGCTTGCCAGAAGAGAACGTGGTTAGGTTACTTATTATTAGTATAGGTAAGACTGCTAGTAAAATTTATAACAAATTAACTCACTGTATTTTTCACTGTCACTTATTAATAGTACTCTTCACAAAAACTCACATCGGAAATTCGTATCATTATTCACTATCTGAAAATAAGTAACTTTCACTACTGTCTTCATTTACATTTATTATGACCGGTTTAACGGGAGTATACGGAGTATCCATCATAATATCGAGATCCCACATTCTTGATTCCACCTTCTTCACATGGTCTATACATTTTATCCAGTTGGCCGCATTTAGATCTTTGATTGCACCATTGAGTTTTTCACATCAGCTAACTTAAATGTTATATTTTCTCTAGCAACTTTCCCATTTATTTGCGCCCAAATAAGCTCAATTGGGTTCAGTTCGCAGTGATATGAAGGCATTCGAATTACCTCCATTCCTTTTGCTTTGGCCATTTCATCCACTACATACTTCTTAGAAGCTGGAAAATGTTGCCTTGCCAGTGTCAACAATTCAGTTTTCAGTAGTGAATCATCGTGTTCAATGTTTCTTTCTCCCAGCCAGTCTTTGATTGAGACGAGAATGATAAGATAATTTTTATTTATTTCCTATATTAGGATAATTGCGCACGCCACTGAGCCCCGCATTCCATTAATTTACATATCAAACAAAAGCACTATAGTAGGTTGATCTGTAGTTATAAGGATATGACAACAATAGTGTTGTTATACTCAGAAATTTATAATAATGACTATTAAAATATTGGAATGTTGAAACAAAACTTATCTTAATACATAAAATTAACATTCTAAAAGCTAGAACTCTTTTTTTTATCCTCATACAACAATTTCAACTCAATCTTAAAAAACACAATAACACTAATTCAGGTTAATTTAGAAATGGAGAAGCCGATAAATAAGGGTTTTTTGCACCACCTATCCACTTTCCAGAAAAATATATGATTATTCATCAAATTAACCTATATTTTCTACTTAAATTGTTTAAATAGTAGTATAGATATAGTATAGTAGTATAAATAGTTTAAATTGCATTTTATTACCCACAAATATGTTCTGAAGTTGTTCGCAAATATCTCGAAACTAACTTTTTGTCACTTATTGGGTTTTCAAACCACACCCTCGCCGGACTGTTTTGTATAAAATTCTCTACATTTTTCAATACCTCTATTTTTGTAGTGTCATTATAAGTGTGAAAAAGGGTTGAAGCTCACCAGTTAGGGACGGGAACTTTTCGATCCTGTATTCCTACCCCTATCAACTGTTGATTCAGAAAATATCAGCATATTATAATTTTTCTTCTATTTTTGCTAATTACCTAATTTGCTAACTATATATGTATGTACGCTTATGTTACTCTGCTTCAGTTTCCTTTTAACTTTCTGTCCACAGAAACCAATTATCATACTATTTCGTGTTATGAAAACTAACGTACCCAAAGATCCCCAATTTCCATACGGATTTATCTTGCTATGTATTAATAGCCAGTTTAATGTCATATTTACGCTTAGAAATATCAAACACACGTAGGACCGTTGTCATATTTTTGCAGTAAAAGACTTCCGGACTCTAATAGGCTCCCTAAATAGGGCGAATATGCGTAGACCCGAATCCCAATTTCGGTGCTTAAAACCATTAACTGCTGCTCTATAAATAATTAAACTGTCATAATATTGCTAGTTTATATACTATATACCAATATATTTTGTAACTAAAACTAATTTATGTAGATTGTATGTAGATTGTATGACAAAAGGTAACTTGGTAACAAATGTAATTATTATTCGCTAATACAGTATTTAAGTTGTATATATCATTTTACTTTAGGAACGTGCAAACTGCTTTTACGCACAATCGTTAACTGATCGCACGGACTGTACCTACTCTTGTTTTGCCTGTCGCTTGTAAGTTGTGACCCTACTAAACGGTGAGCTGGTATTCGATCTTATCGCCTCGTTTTCCTTATGGATATTAGGAAGCCCATGTGTGGTGGACGCCACACATCATGTATTGTTACCCCACTAGGTTAGTATATGTATGTATATGGGTCGGAGTGTAGTGGAAGGTAGTGTTACACTCCCATTCCACTACAGCACTTAGGCCTCATTAGGCCCTTTGTGCATTCCTCCTTTTTACTTGAGTACTTTTCTTCAAACCATCCTATTTATTACGGGTGGCCTGGTGGCAAAGTCTCTGCAATTTCTATGTATGATAGTATGGTTCTGAGTTACCGAGATTAATTACTCTGGTCCTCATTACCATTTATATGGGACCACGCGTCCGCGGCAGATGTGTTGAGTGTTCCCAGGTCTCGGGCAGACGTCACAGTCCGGGCCCAAGACTGCCTAGGTCACCCATCCAAGTGCCACTAACGCCCGCCTAGCATAACTTTGAAGATCTTACCGGTCAAGTCTAAGCGGCTAGGCGGTCCCATTAAGTCACCTTAGTCGCCTCTTACGACAGGTAGGAGGTACCCTGGGTCTATTCTACAATTGTGGCCCCGAACCCAGAGGGGGAATAGGTTAGTATAATAAGTGGTATTGTCCAGAATCCAAATACACTATTAACTTCCAAGTCACAACTGTTTACAATGATAAATAACTATTGCAAACTGAACACTTTCAATTACTTGTTACTTGGTCTTGTCTCTAAGAATGTTTAAAGTAAACTGACTAATATAACTTTCTAACGATGGGTTAGCCCTTATATACTATTTTCAAGGTTCTAGAAACTTCTGGAAGCCTCTCAATTATTCCATCCCTTTCTAGATCATACACAGGGTGTCGCTGTCATATTATGCAAATGTTCCCTAGATCTAGGGAATATTCTGTGTATCGTGCAAAATGGCTTCTGACGATTCCGTAGCAGTATATACAGGGTGTAGCTATTGAACCATTATAATAAATAATCAAGTTAACACCAGAATTACTGAGGTATTTATGTTTCTATGCACCTAGGTCACAGGTTTCTATGCACTTCAAGTTATAGAACGTTTTATCTACTTATTCCAAATTCCTTCCATCTTCCATCATTGCATTTCTTTAATATTTATTTTTTCTTTTTTCATGTTACCAATTCTATACACTTAATGTGTTTCTTAGTTATGGCACCTGCTGATGAACTCCTGTAAATGGGCATGCAGATGCTGGATGTAGTTTAAATAAAATAAAAAAATGAAAAACACTATCAAATATATTGTATCACTCAAAGTTAGAGTATGCCTAATTTATATGTAATAATAGTGTACATCTATATGTTGATTTCATTCTAACCTGTAATCTGATCATTATGTTTGGGGGTGTAGTGCTACATAAAATAATTGGTTATGCAATTAAAATACTGCAATATCCGAACCCCATACTTGGATTTCTTTATTCAATACCGAATATAAATAAATAAAAAGATATTCTACGCTGTAACCTGGAAAATATTGTTATTTTATTTTATTTTCATATATAATGATACTGCATATATGTTATACGTGTATATAATCGTCAGTTAATAAACATTTGTTAGCAAATATGTATTTTATGATATTATTAGTACAGCAATTTTAATTTGTTTGTTACAACTCGGGAACCCTTGCTTGAAAATATTTAATAAAAAGTTGTCTAGAAATACATAATCAAAAGTGTCGAATTGTATCAAAACAAGTAGATAATAACTTTAGTCGCTGAATAATTTTATAAAGATTCTTTGTATCTTTATAAATGAAAGCAAATCTATTACTTATTTTTTTAACTTAAAGCGAATAATTAGTTGCAGCTATAACCTTCAAGAAATGTTAATTTGATTGATAAGTTAAATTTTATTATTCCTAGCAATGATCCAAGCCCACATGATGTACAGGGAACGTTGTAGGACTGTAACTGCACCCCTTTAATAAGTTAATGGAACTGCAGTGGCATGCACAAATTGAGGGGTATATTGGGTTGATATTTTTAAATGAAACACCCTTTATATTATTGAATTTTTGAATTACTCTATTTTTTCTTAATACAAAATATGACATGATAGTCATATTTTGTGAAAATTTAATAGTGAAAATCGTATTTACGCTATTAATTAAACGAACAAAAATTACAATTATTTTAGTAGACTATGAAAATGATAAGTATTTTGTTAATATATGACATTACTTCTATCAAATCAAAATGGGATACACTGTCGCAGAAAAAGTACCAATATTCACTTGTTACATAAAAAATAATAAAAATAAACGTCCAGTACGAAGAGAATACAAAGTGTTGTCCAGATCCAGATCTTCCAATGCCATCAATAAGCACGTTTGAATATGTTTTTATACCGTTGATTATGTTTTTAAACCGCAAGGTAAATACTACATGCAGTTTTAATTTTTAATAGAAAACAACACCGCTTTCTTAGAGAAAACGAAGAAAAAAAAATGTATATCTTATTACATTTTGAAGATAAACCTATGTATAATAACTATTAATATACTATTTTTGAAATATTATTATTTTCAGAAAATTCAGAAAGTCTGTACAGTGCCGCCGCGCAGTTGAGTAAAAGTTACTCCAAAATTCAAAGAACGCTAAAAAAGAATAACTACAGAGCGTACAAAATATTACCAGTTCAGCATTTAACGGAAGTTTAAAAAAGGAAACGCCTGGATTTTTATCGTGATGCAAAAATTAAACGAAGATCCTGATTATTTCAATAAAATATTATGGACGGGTTAGGGATTATATTCATTTTCCATTACTGGCATTATTAATGAAAAAAATCGACGCTCCTGGGAAAGAAAAGACAACAGAAAAAGATTAGTTCAACAAATTAGAAAATCTGGAAAATATCTGTCAACATTCTACAATTTTATTTTAAATCAAGCTGCCTATCTACAGGAAATTTTCCCAGAAGTGGAAAATATCCTTTTACAGAATTTTACAAATAATGAGCTGAATAATATGATTTGGATGCAAGACCTCCACATAGTGCGTTTAACGTTCGAGAGCATTCTAACAATGCATTTCCTGTATGGATTGGCAATAATAGAACCACTAAGTGGCCACCTAATAGTCACAATATTACTCCACTAGATTAATTTTTATATGGGTTTTTAAAGGATAAAGGATAAAAAACAAAAATAATACACAGTATTCCCGCCATTAAAGAATCGATTCAGAATGAAATAAATGGTTAAACGTTGTCAATAACAATATAATCATATAATCTTGAGAGTTTTTGGGAATTTAAGATGACGAGATGAGCTTTGTGTTCAAAATAATGGTGGCCATATCGAACAATTTTTATATTTAATTATTTGTATTTGTTGTTGTTTTGTTTTTATAATATGTTTGTAAATAAATGCTTGAAATATATGATTTTTTTAGTTTTCGTAATAAAATATAAATTTTCAATGATCAATTACTGAAATACGGTTAAAGATAGGACTTCATATACCATATTTTTGAATTCAGAAAAAATAGAGTAATTCAAAAATTCAACAATACACAGGGTGTTCCATTTAAAAAATATTTTTTGTACCCCTCAATTTGTGCACGCCACTGCAGATCCATTAACATATTAAAGAGTTTCAGTTACAGTCCTATTCATCCGATTTCTATTTTCAATAATAACGATCTTTCTATCTCTTTGATAGGTTGCAATATGTAAAATACCCTGGTTACTCAACTAACCAATTTCTTCAGGTATCAAAGGTATCGCAAAGCTCAATTCCGTGGCCGCTCTTTTTCCTGATTTGTATCAACGATATTGTATAGAATTGTATTGATTTTTATTGTATGCTGACGATCTCAAAATGATTCCTTGGCCTGTTGGATATGTAATGAAAAAAATAAAAATACGTTAATACTTTCCTTTTTTGTTAGCACAGAAACTTTTCGCAGTCAATATAAGTAAAATTTTGTTATCCCAACTATTCAACGCCGCGAGCCGGCACCGCGCCGTGTCAATTCTAGAAACATTATATATTTATACATGGATCCACTTTTTCTACATACTAATACAGAGCTAGGACATACTCGAGTACAAGTACTTGAAATTGGTACTTGAGTACTGTTTCTGGTACTCTGTATTCTGTACCCGAGGACGTCCACGCGACGTCCTCGTTCTCGTTACGCGTACTTAAACTATTTGAACTTATTCACTTGTACTTGTAGTAAAAATGATGTACTTGAGTACATCATTGAGTACATCGCAAGTACATTGAAAAGTACCCAATTACATTGAAAAGCATTCCAATACATTGAAAAGTACTCCAGTACCTTGAAAAGTCCTCGTGTACCTTGAAAGTATTCGATTGTATAATCAATATTTTTAGTTGCGTGCTTAATATAACTTTCAACGACCGTGATACGTTACCAATAGCCCGTCGTCTCTATATTGAGTTTGAGGCTTTGTGATTCTTGGTTGAGATACAGCTGGCCGAGGTGAAGTCTATCAGTTCTCTATGCTATGTTATGATGTATCTTGCCTTATTATGTGCTGCTACATCATAAACAGTCCTCGGCATCATGCCCTTACAGACAAAAATTTTGAAGTTAGTGGTGATGAAAGCCAATAAAATTTTTATTATCCTGTTTTTCTTGGTTACCAAAACATAGAACTACTATTGGGGCACTTCTGTGGGGGACTTGTACTTCAAAGTTCTAAAGGTTACATGTTGTGATGCTAAATTTAAAGGTTACACTGTCAAATTACCCAGATGAAGTTAGCAACAGGTAGCATCAGAAGCAGAAGATCGTGGTTGAGTATCACTTTATTAAATCCAAGGCAAACAATGTTGGTGGAACAGGAAATAGAGTTAAGCCTATCACAAAGTCTAGCTTTATTAAGAGTAACATTTAAGGGTAGACTATGGAACCGGGCCTAAATAGTTTATTTAAATACACACTGTACAGACGTACAATATACTTTTTGTAAAAATACCTCGATAATCCGAATTATTTGATAATACGGATCGGTCCGGTTTGATCCGGATTATCGCGACCACACTGTAGTATTAATAAATGACTAAATAAGCAGTACACCAGACTTATTTATTTATTTCTGACATCGTTAATCAGATAGTTCTATTTACATCTTAATATATTTTAATTCTGTTCAATTGCTACGTATTTTTATACTGTAGCTTTTTAAAGGTAACATTTGTTCCTGCTTGTGCCATGTTATTCTACTCAGGACTCAGCAACTGGAAAAATTGTACTTGAGGACATGTACTCGAGTACTTTTTCAATTATTTTAGTACTTGTACTGGGTATTTCCGAATTTAAAAGTCAATTGCACTCTGTACTCAAGTACATTTCAGCCATACCCGTCCCAGCTCTGCCAATATAATAAGACGACTTAATCGAAGAGCCGGATGACTTTTATTTGGGTTGAGGAGATCGCTTCATCCGCCAAATCAAAATGCAAGATCTACCAGAGATCTTAAGTCAATAGTTTAAGATTTTCACATCAGAAGATAAGAAATCAGCGAATTCGCCATCTCTGGTGTCCCCAAGGATGTTCACCTAGATTATCCAATTATCGTTTAATATATTCATTAGCGATATGACAGTGGTGATATTTCGATTGTATTTATCGAATATTCTTTCACGCAACCCAATTTGTGTGCTACTAAAATTTGCGTGTTAAAATTCCCAGTTAAAAAATTTAGGTTCCCAATTTAACATTTTTACCATTATGGTTCACCATCTATTGTGTATTTATTATCATTGGTTTAACTATAAAAATAAATATGTGTACTGGGAAATACGGAGATATGAAATCTGTATATAAAGGGCTTATAATTTCGTTGTGACGGAACCCTTAAGCAAACTAGGGGTAAAGAGCGATGGTACCGCTCGGCCCCCTCCTATCGAAGTTACATCATCAGTCAAGAATATTGCCGCGCTTAAGCAAACCACGCGGTTGCGTTCAGTTCAGTCTATGTAATTTATCTGGTTTATTGCACGTCATGTAAATAGCCTTTCTATCACTAAGTAAACTTTCAGAATATAGCAGCCAGTTGACACCCAGAGGGATCACGTTCGCGATTTTCTCCTCATTATGTTGTTCAAGGAAAGTATATATCCAAGATAATTTGATTTTATAATCATAACAAAACTTAGCTCTACCGTATTAAGGCCGTATTGACTGCTCCATAAACATTCTGTTGTGTAGAAAGCAAAGTTATTTACTCTCGCGTGTCAGCTTTGCATGTGGTATGATGTATAATTTAAATGTATAACCTCGCATAGCATGATTCGATACAATTTTAATACCAGAAAGCATGGATTGCTTTCGAGAGCCATCAGAAAGTATACAATTATCTACGTAATCCTTTACACAAACATTTTTATGAGCTTAAATTAAATTACTCTTCCTGAAAACTTGAGGAAATCTTCACTACATTTAATATATGATTTGATTTATCTGGTCATAAATTAATGTATGTGCAATCATCCAATCAACTTATTAGTATCATTGAATATGAAGAGAGAAATGTACATGAGTTTACAACAAATGGAAAATTAAGAACAAATTGTATTGAATTATATTGAAAAAAATTTTATTTCACTCTAACCACTGGGGTTTTGATCAGATTGCCGGTGTTCGAAATGAGAGAGAGCGTTTTGGGTTGGCTAGAAAATGTTTACATACATCTATACACATATATAACACATGATCTCATAGTCTTGGGTTCGTCGCGTATGCTTTTAAAGTTAGAAGGGAAATTCCTGATATTGTAATATTTGGAATTATCTTAACTTACCCCGATGTTAACTCTGTAATGGCTGACGCTTCACCTAAGATAAGAGGCACATACTAACTTTGCCATATAATACTGAATTTCGTTGGTCGAGAGATTAATGCAAAAGACATCGGAAGAAAAAGTATATCTATTTAACATTTAACAAAATAATTTACGTAAACAATTTACATTTACATAAGTTACAATTATCTATATGAGACCCAAATTAATCACTAGGGTTGAGTAGACCTGACTAATAAAACAACTTTCCGCTTAATAAACTATTTGAATAAAGCCCGAATTGACTGTATGACCTGCCGGAAAACTGACTAATTTTGGCCAAGATGGCTGCTCTAGCCCTCGTAGGAGGCGAGGCAAAAGATGACCTTTCACCCCCTTTAAGTAATACCACTTACCGGGGTTAAAATATCAGCGAATTCTACGGGATCTACTTTATCTAATTTCAGGAAACTATTCCCGTAAGCTTATTGTCCGTTAACGTCTGCTTGCAAAATAAGACCTAAACATTTCACACAATATGGATAAATAATAACAATATTTTAGGTGTTCATTTTGGGTTGCCTGTTATCTACACATAGATAACAAGCACCCTAACAAAAAAAGAAAACTTCACAGAAAAACTCTTCTTCTAAGGCTTAAATCCTTAATTCTCCAAAACAATACAATAATGTTATTTCTGATACTCTTTCTGCATTAATTAGTTAGCTGCTCCTACATATTATAATAATAATATAATAATATCTCTATGTGAAAATTTATTTCACACCAGTGCGCGGTATCGAACACACACGTTCACTTTTAGTAGTTAACAATTTGAGAATCCGAAATTTATTGTAGGTATATTTGACGGATAAAATTGATTTTAAACAGTGACTACGCTTTCCCTTTTGCATGTGTTTAGAAATTCAGGTCGGCATATTACTTTTATTAGTCGATTACATCAATATTGCCACAGCGCACTTATTAGTTTTTTTGTCATAGATTTACCACAAATAAATATTGCATATCTGTGTAGCCTTCTTGTTTTGTGAGTTGCACATTGGTAGTTCTGTGACGCTAGCCTAGATCGACAGATCTATGGTCTAATTTCAGGGGTGTTGGGCTCGTCACTTCCTTCTGAGACGAACGCGTGGATGGCATAGTAGTTTTTCATTGTGTTAAAAGTTTAAGTGATTTTCTTGGTTAAATAATGTATTATGTACGTTCCGATATAATGGGATAATACAAGGAAATCATTATGCATGTGTTGAGATTTTGGATGAATCTACGCATACCACATTGGTGAGATCAAATAACTTTCATAAAAACATTGATTGAGAGCCTGCGTTGCGTTGCGTTGAACTCCCTAGAGTTAATTGAGGGTCACAGGTAAGCTATCTCTTCGAAGCCGTTTTCCAGCTACTTAGGCTTCATTGTCTTCTCACTAGTGTAAGTAACAGCACCTTTTTGCACCACCTTTCCAAGTTTTCACCTGGTTACTCCCGCTGATTAAGCAATCTATTTAGGTAGGCGTTGCCTCACTACGATATGTGTTCCCTATTTGAGTTTTGAAAATAAGTTTAAGCTTGACAGCGAAACAGATAAAGATAATAAAACCCACGTAAGGTGGACCTCCTAAGACTTCTTAAACAATAAACCGAACTGACAAAGGCATTTTGGGTCGATATTATACTTCTCGATCACTGATTCTAGATTTAACTTTAAAAAAACTATTAAATTTTTTATAAAATTACAAAGTTCTGTATTGTCTGATAAGCTCTACTTCATAGCTATGACTAACTTGAACAGCGGGTTTACGAGCATTTATATATTCTGCTAAGCTGTGTTCATATAGCATAAATGAATTTCAATATAACAATATAAAATTAAAAATATTGTGTAATATAATTTCTTTCACAAAAGTGTAAATATATTTTAGTTTACTAAATGAATGTTTTGTTCTAGCATCTCCGATATTGGTTAGAAGCATGTTATAAAATATATTTCTTAGAAATATATTATTTCTCTGGCCTTTTTTTGACATTTGTGTTTCTGTTATTTTTTCTGCTTTTTGTCTAGTTTCGTAGTTGTGTTTAAAGAAAGGTAAGTTTTGTTTGTTTTTAAAGAGCCCTAAAACGTTTTTGTGAAGGTAATGCTGAAGTATATCTAACACTGCTTCCGTAAAAATTAAGTAAGAAGAGTATCTCATTCGTTGAGTACTAAGTTAGTATCTCATTTTTTTTCTGTAGTATTTCTAGGATAATAAGGTGGTTATCTGTTGTAGCACCCCATGCCAGTATAATATATTATATTAGGCTCGATTCTATGAATGACTAATATAAAACTTTTAAAGACGGAAGAATATTTTTGAGGTATTTAAATTTGAATAATAATGAACTTGTGAACTAATAATGAGTTTTAGATACTTGGTGAATATGTTTTTCCCAACGGAAGTGACAGTCAAGAGTCATTCCAAGGTATTTAACTGATTCAGATTTATTGATTGTAATTACTTGGTTTTGAGTGTTTATGTTTAGTTCATTATAAGCAGGAAGACCACTAGCTGATAAACTGAAAATGGTATGAAAATGTTTGCATGACTTACCGGAAGTAGTTTCTGATTAAAACAATCTAATACACTCGCTATATCTTTTTCTATTTTTTGTATCAGCTTATGCCAGTTTTCCTCTTGATAATAAATAATTGTGTCATCTGGAAAACTAGATAATGTCCCTGTTTTATTAAAAGTAAGAATTGAGTTTACATAAACTAAAATTAATATCGGTCCCAGGACGGTACCTTGAAGAACTCCACATTTAATTACTAATTAATTACTAAGTTACCCTGATTTTCACATATTGTTTACGGTTTAATAACTTATTAGTAAGCTGTGAACATTTCGTCGAAATCCCAGATATTGCAGAACTTGAAGTAGCTGTTCATGATTAACTATATCAAAAGCCTTTGCGAGATATAAGAATACACATAAAGATGGTTTGGATTTACCAAAACTTTCATAAACCTTTGTCTTTAATATGTTAATGCCGCCTTCTTTTGATTTTCCGAAACCCGAATTGATTTTCTGATAATAAATTATTTTGCCAGATATGCGACAATTCGAATTTTTACAATTTTCTCTATAATGTTAGAGATTATGCGTATGGCCGTATAGTTCATTATAATTTGTGCGCCACCTTTTTTAAAAAGGGGGTGAATAACTCCTGTTTTAAGGATAACTGGCTGGGAAATGTCCTGTGGTTATAATTTTATTTGTTAAATGTTGAAGGTTTTGCTGAATCATTTCCTCTTTGCTTTAATGTTTAAAATTTTATTCCATCATGGGGCTTTCTTGTTCTCCAGGGATAAGATTTAATTTACTATTTCAGTTTTATTAATAGGTTGAAGAAAACAAGAGAATGGTATAGAATTTTGTATAACAGGTGGGTGGAGAAATTGTATAGTACGTTCAGCTCTTCAGCTGTACGGATGTGTGTTCCAACAGATACGTAGTGAGTATTAATTAAATTTAATTTATCTCCAGGATATGTTACTAATTCGGTAGTTGGAGTTTTTATTTCCTTTATGTTAGCATCTATCATTTTTGTTTTTTTTATTCTTTCATTAATTACATTCCATAAATTTTTATTATTGTTTTTATTTTGTTCAACATATTCGTGAAAGTATTAGTTTTCCTAGTTCTTTTTAATTTTTTTAGAACATCTCTATAGGAAGTATACTTTTCTTTCTTAATCTTTCAGAACTAGCTTAATTTTTATCAAAACAAATGACAATTCGTTAAATGGTAGGTACCTAATATTGAGTTTGTAGCTCGACTAAAGCGATGATTGTACTTTAAAAACTAAAGAATCGAACTGCCAGATATGTAATTAAAAAAATGTATCGATTTATTATCGATACATTTATGTCGATCTATTAAATGCAACAAAAACTTGTTCGAAAAATGTGAAGAAGGGATATTGAAGCATATTAAATTCCGTTAGTAGTATGTGACTAAACATTTCAACAGCTCGTTAGCTCGGAAGCTAGATATTTGTGGCGGACAGGGTGGGCATATTATTAGTTTGCTGACCGCATTTGCGCCCCGGTGCGACTTATATTGGTAAATTCTAACTACCATTCGATGCACGAAATAGGTCGACCTGGAACACCTTTAGTTATATCACAAACGCATATCTATATTATCACACATCTATCTCACTTGCCGGAATTAGGAATTGAACCCAGGAGAGGTTCTACAGCGAAATTTTATTACACTTAATCGATTATTCTGTTAAAGTAACTAATAGTAAAACCAGTATTTAAAATAGTAATATTAAATGTAGCATCAATCCTTTTCCTTGTAGATTTTAGGAATACAGAGTAAATTGAGTATAAGAAGCCGCTTTTCTCATAACAGAATTTATTTGCAGATATTTCCAGATGCCCGGAAATACCTCACAGCGTGAATAATAACGACCGATTTAAAAGTGCCAAACGGCCAAATGGTTCGTATACACTGTAGTGGCAAGTGCAACTCAAACTCTCACCATGCGATTATAAACGGCCATTAAATTTATATATTTCAGTAATATAATCGATATGAAACTCCCAGCTCCTTTTGCCATCATCGCAGTTGATGGCGTTTCACGAACATTTGCCAGCCACTATGTTAGCAACTGTTATATATACTCTGCTTTTTCTCTACGAAAGGCATCTGGCTTATCTCGCAATCAACAACGGATAAGATTTTGATTCAGGGAAACCCATAGATCTACCACTGACCCATATTTATTTTTATTTATTTATATATAGATAAATCGATTATGAGTACAAATAATAATAAGAACTACTACTAATTATAAACTAGGTACTTACAACAGAGAAATGACATAAAGTATATGTACATTGTACAATTATTAGATAAATAATAAAAACGGGAAACATATGCAACTTAGTAAATTTGATAACGAGTCAAAATAATTAAAATATTCATCATACGTCGAAAGCAATTTTGCACGAGAATATTTTAAATTGTATGCTTAAAAGTATTTATTTTGCACACAAATTATTATAGTGTATTAAGCACTAAGAATGGTAAGGGTAATTTACCGTTCGAAGACAATGTTTCACTTGGGAAAGCCTCCAATTTTGTCTGAGAACGGTAAACCCTTAACGTTCGTGATGCTTATACTATTTTTCGCACGACCGTATAATGAATGAAAACGAAGTTATACATACGTATTTAATTTTTTATGTAGTGACAAAAATTACGTTAAATAGAAGTATAACTGAAACCGAAATCGAAAAGACATGTACTGTGTTCCAATTTCTATAAGTAATTGAACAAACTGCACATTTAATTATGACATCAGTAAATAGATTTAAAAATACATTTTTCTTTTAATTGTTATGAACTCGTATATATATATATATATATATATATATATATATATATATATATATATATATATATATATATATATATATATATATATATATATATATATATATATATATATATATACATATATATATATATATATATATATATATATATATATATATATATATATATATATATATATATATATATATATATATATATATATATATATATATATATATATATATACATATATATATATATATATATATATATATATATATATATATATATATATATATATATATATATATATATATATATATATATATATATATATATATATATATATATATATATCTTTATCTTATATCTTTTGTGAGTGAACCGGGCTTAAAGTCCGTGATTGTCAGTGACCATCTAATACGATTGTATAAACAAAGTATTAAAATTAGAGAAAATTGTATTATTAAAAGCTCTAGAGCGGTAAGTGTCACTTACCGTTTTGTTAACCTTTGCCGCCTCATACTGCGCATCATACTGTCGTAGAAACAAATACGGTGGACAAAAAAAGCTTGATCGTGCAAAAAACAATTTGTATCTATACAAATAAATAAAATTGTCTGTTTGTAATCTGAAAATAACAGATTTCTACTAAATTAATATGAAAGTATATACTTATAACTTACTGTATTTATAACAAAACTTCTAACAAAACATAACAAACTTATATTTATAACAAAAAAAAACAATTTTTAAAATTTATGTCTGTCTGTCTGTTTGTTCAGGGTAATCTCCGAAACGGTTGGACCAATTTAGACGGGACTTTTACTGGCAGATAGCTGATGTTATAAGGGGTAACTTAGGCTACTTTTAATTTAGAAAAAGAATTCGAGTTTCGCAAAAAAATTAAAATCCATGAAATTGTGTACAAAATCTCAATCAAATAGGGAAGTATACATCCAATATAAACAATAATAAATAATTAATCATTAACGTAAATCTTCCGAGTATTTTTACTTGCTTCGATTAACAATATTTGCGTCCGACACCCTCGCCACCGACCGCATTGAAAGCCGCCTGCCCCCGATTTTCCCTCCTACAACTTAATATCACAAAGACTGCCTGTCGCTAAGAACGCCCGAGCGGGAACTCGCGCTGACGAAGTCGCGGCTAACAGCTAACACCCACTTCATACGCTATTATCCTGTGGAAAATAGCAAAATGAGCTATACTCAAGTAGTTTATTATAGTTTTTTGACAAAGTTGTCTAATATTGTCGGTGCCATTCGACTGAGTCGTTTAGATAGTTGTCCAATGTGTGACTAAAAATTCAAAGTAGTATCTAAGTACACACCAAGTAATTTCCAGGCCCACTGTGAATATTGGTTTGTGTTGAGAAATCTAAAGTTTTTGTCTTATCTTCATTGACAATAAGATAATTATTTTCTGCCCAATTCTTTAATAAATTATTTTAGTCTATGGCATACATTTGGAGGCAATTCGTCACTAATTAAATTTGTGCATCATCAGCATATTGTATGCTAAATTGAAGGACATATTATTTATATAAATGATAAAAAGCACAGGGCCGATGACAACTCCTTGTGCCACCCCATAATCAACTAGAAAATTGTGATATATTACCGTCAAAGTTGATACATTGTTGACGGATAGCAAGTTGTGGTGTGAATAAAATTTAAGGGATTGTCTGTAATCTCATAGTATTCCAGTTTTCGCAACAGCATTATTAAGGTGCCATCAGAAGTACTATTAATGTTTCATTACATAAAACTAAACGTCCCCACACGCATTCATTTTATTATGGGAATATAACTGAGCAGAGAAAAGTGCAAATAAGGAAAATTTGGAGGTATGTTGCTATAGGAGTGACTTTTTACAGAACTTATACAGGACCGTAAAACAAGCAGTCATGAACTTGTAGCTTTGTACCAATTTTTTTCGGGTTAACGTTGGTTGTTACCCAGATTTACCAAGCTCTTATCCCAGTCTATTTTATAGGGATTACAATATTGCCTTTCCATTTCATTTCTTAACAAACATTCTGTCGCACAGGTGCAATACTACCTCTTTCGTATCGAATTTGTTATATATTAGATTTTCAGCGAGCACCAGATTTCAGAGTGCTCTGATACAATTATTAGCATGGCATGCTATTGTATGTATAGCTTTTGATCCCTGATGTCACATTTTATCCAGGTCAATAACATATGTATATATGGCTTCGCGCGAGGCCGTGTGTACGTTGTTTTCTATATAAATAATTCATGATGTTGGTACTGTTAGTTTGACAAAAAAGTGATTCCATCCATTTGATTAAATATATTACGTTCTTCCCATGCGCACTATTATATTGAATAAGGCATATATTTGACTTTGGTTTTATGGCGCTCGGTGAACAGTTTCAGTGACAAAACTGAAATTCCTATACAGGGCATGTACACTATTTACCCTCATCCTATTTACTCATTTTCAACTCGTATATATCGAATGAAAGCTATAAACTTAATTTGTAGCAATGGGTAGGGAGAATACTGGCGGCCTTCGTATTGGGTTCGACTGCAGGACTTTGTTGTCTAATTGAATCGTAATAATACCCTTTACGTGACAACACCAGCGTATATACGCACCCTTAATATATAAAATGATAAATATATAAAAGTATTAAACTAGTAAGAAATTATAATTGCCCCACGATTAAGCAATAATTTATTATGTATGTAAATATTAATGCCCTACTGTTGGGCGATAATTTTTTGTTTGATTTTATGAAATTTTAAATATCCCACATTGCTTGTTGATAATTGAGAAGTTATGAATTTATATTATGTGAAAATGCTTTATACGTTGTTGTTTTAGATTAGTATAAAATGAGATAATACAACGTAATAGCATAGCGAAGAAATATCTGATTAGCTTACAGGATACTGATACTATTTCTTCCCTATTGAATCCTTGTTTATGCGGGCCAGTTCTATGAATAGTCCTAGAGGGGGTTCAATAAGGTCCGTGTAAAATATTTTTGCTTTAAAGATTACAATTTTAAAGTGAAGTTTCTTTCCAAACAGTGAATTTTATGATACTATAATATTTTATTAAATCTATTGAATATTGTTTAATCTAAAATTGAATGATTTAAAATGTTTCCTGAAAAGTTTCAACAGAATAAGAAAGAAGAAGTGATTTATATATGACTATTTTTAGTGTCATATAATATGATAATAAATAAACAACATCTAAAACCTTATTACTACCCTACGCAAACCTACCTAACTTATTTCTACTAAATGGGACCAAGACCTCTGTCACAACATATCTTAAAAACTAGCAAAGTTTGAAATTGTTGTTACCTTAGAAATTTATGTTAATCCTTTTTAATTACGAAGCACAAACACTTAGCACTATTCTCTAATACTGGTTGGAACACGAATTAATAGATGCCGCTGGGCTCAGGTGGTGTCATCTAGCGGATCTTAAGGGCTGGAACTTTATTATGGGATATCTTCACCCTCAAACTTTTAATTTTATTTTAAATATAGCTTCAATCTGCAACTTTTTTTGTCTCTTGAGTTTTCTTCGAAAAATTTATCGCTTGCCCACAAAAAAATAAAATTATGGTCACATTGCCTTTCACATAAATTCACTGGGGGGTTGTTATTCGGTGAATCAGTCAAGTAGGTTGTTGTCAAATAAAGTCCTAAAGTCAAGTAAACCACCTCAACATGGAAGGATTCTACACAATTGCATACTCAGATGACCTAAGGATACGGCTTAATAGAAAATTCGAAGGAGCCCTCTGCCAGAGAATGCAGATGGCCCTAAGAATAATCGAAAATTGGTGTGAGGAGTATGCCCTATCCGTCAACCCCAGGAAGACGGAAATGGTACTCTTCACAAGGAAAAGAAAACTGGAGCCATGAGAGCACCCGTTCTCCTAAACACAGCATTCAATTTTGCACCACAAACGAAATACTTGGGGGTAACTTTCGATGCTAAACTAAACTAGAATTTTCACTTCGAAAGAAGAATAAATATGGCCTACATATCATATGAGGAGTGTCGTAGAACCGTAAGGAAAACCTGCGGAGTGAAACCCAGGGTGGTCCTGTGGATATACACTATTATCATAAGACCAATGATGGCCTACGGAGCTGTTGTTTGGTGGCCCAAGAGGCAACAAATAACAGCAAAACTCAAGCTATGCTAGGTACAAAGAGTTGCCTGTCTGAGCATAACCGGAGCTATGCTAACAACACCAACGAGAGCAACGGAGTTAGTGATGTGCTAGATCTACATCTAGAAGAAGTGGCTTTGACTACCCATGACTCGCCTCAAATCCGTTGGCATACTACCAAACGCAAGCTGTGGCCAAACCAGACGCCGCCTGTGGACTGAGGCTGTCAAAACGATACCCCTTTTACACCTTTTACAGGCATGTGCAGATTGTATTCCGCCTCGACTTGGCTTTGATAAACCTTACACCATACACACTACTAGTGAAGATGAGACCATCGTTGGAGGTGTAAACTGTGTCTTCACAGACGGATCAAAGCAAAAGGAAGGAGCAGGCTGTGTTATATATTTCAGAAATCTGCGACTCCGATGCAACTGGACTATGGATAAAAATGCCAGTGTTATACAAACAGAACTCGCAGGTATAACCATAGCCGCACAGGAGATTGCTCGCAGACAAATAACGGACAAGACAATCATAATCTGCACAGATAGTAGACAATCACTACTGACCCTGAAAAACTATTAAATAACCAAAGGGTAAACATGGGAATGTCACCAAGCGCTTGTGAGGGCCTGTCAGATGAATAACATCTGCCTATGTTGGGTCAAAGGACACTCACAATGCAACGGCAATAAAGAAGCTAACAAACTCGCCAAGAAGGCCTGAGAATCCTTGGGCCTGGTCCTTCAAGACACTACCAATTGCAGCGAAACTCCAAATAATAAAGGAAAGGACCCATAAGAAATTTAAGACGTTGTGGCATAAAACAAGTAGCTGTCAGCTGGCCAGAAATCTCTTGAGATATCCCAGCATAGAGACGGCGGGGAATTATCTGGCAATGTCTAGGGGAAAACTACGATTTGTAATAGGAATCCTAACCAGAAACTGCCGGGTAAGGGAGCACCTCTATAACACGAGACAAAGTTACACACCCACCTGCAGAGGATGTGAACTAGAAAATGAACCGGTCGAGCATGTACTTTGTGAATGTCCCGCCGTGTCATCTACCAGAGAATCCATATTGGGGGAACGTTGGCCTTCTATGGCCAATTTGAGGAAAATGCCCCTATGCAACATGATCACCTTTTGTACAACATTAGGCTGGTCGATGGCCTAGGGAGACATTTCCCTCACGGAGGAAGTATAAGCAGCCCAATGGGGACTAAGTGCAGCGGATCTCTGATCCGCACACCAAACAATTTCCAGATTCCAGATATCTCAGAACAGCAAACTGGGAAGGGAATAAATTAAGAGAGAAACGGTATACCCCATTTTTCTTCGAATTTTAAATATTTTTCTATTTAAGGCATACAGCAAAAATATTTCCTAAACCAGTACAATGTAGTCACCAAGATGGATCACTAAAATGCAGAACTCAGATATTATGTGACTGGTCAGTTGGCTTTTGAGAGAAGAGGGGGCGAGGGGTTCCTAGTAACATTATATGTGCACTACTAAAATAACATTTATTTAATTCATGTAAATACTTAAGGTTTATTATTATTACTATAATTAGCTCCCTTTCCTCTAAATGCAAATAGGTGTCTAGATCATTTTGCCGTGAGATCGAGTGGATTCTCTTTAAAATTAGTCGGCACAAATTAATAATTTACGAAGGAAAATTTCCAGGAATATATACATCCCACGTAATTTGCTGAGTGTAGTTCCAGATGTAGTAATCATAACTACTTAATTTATTCATTAATAATTACTCGTATCACTTACCCTCTACGCTAGTCGGATCATTAGCCACATGCGGAAAGAATGTTCTTATTACAACCTGGCACTTTAGTTTATTAGCACTCGTTATACCGTGTATGTTATCGCACGGAATTTCCATTCAGAAAGTGTGAGCATGATGGAGATACCTCAATACAATCTACAACTACTGACGGCTTTTAATAACAATGGGGACGTCAAATTGTATAAGATTTAAAGACAATTAAATCACAGAGCGAATAATAAATTGTTTTAATAAATTCAGATAATTTGATATTATTATCACGGAGATTATCACGGGTCTCAAATATCGAACAAAAAACATATCAAGAAACAATTTTATATATTGAGAATAAATAATAAATAACAATAACAGCAACACGTAACAATATTTACACGTATGTATTCTATTAACTCAGGTCAATGAACTAAAGGTAAGTTCAAAACTCAAAGAAAAACATGCCAGATAAAAAACAGAAAATCTTCCTCCTAAGATGTTCACAAACAAATTCATAAATTTTTACATATAAACAATCTAAATTATAAAAAACCCAAAAACCCAACGTATATAATAAAACTGTAGAACATTTCAAATTCTATGTTAAACATTTCCAGATGACACTTATTATATAATCTATCAAATAAAATAAATATTGAAATAGATTTCAAAACAAACCAAATTAAAAATAAAATACCACCAGATATATTTGAAAAATTTAACATGTTCGAAAATCAAAAATATAGAAATAATTTTCCGAAATCAGAAAAAGAAAGCAGAAAAAAATGACAATTTAACAAATAAATACCAAAACCCACTTAAATTAAATCACAAATGGATTATTAATTTATTAAATACCCAAATATCAGAAGAACGGTTAAATATATTATCTCTTGGCTCAAGCATTACTAATAACCCACAAATATATACCATTATTAACCAATATACCATTTAATGATATTATTGAACATATAGAAGCTAACAGAAAAAATACCGAATACACAACAAAATCAAATCAGATCCCAAGCAAGTAACACTTGGAGTAGTTTCCACAAACACCAAAGCACTTTCACTTCGCTCGACACGCGTTTCGCCTACCAAGTTGGCATCATCCGATTAGACGATTAAAACTCAGTTTTAATCGTTTTAATCGTCTCCGGATGATGCCAACTTGGTTGGCGAAACGCGCATCGAGCAAAGTGAAAGTGTTTTGGTGTTTGTGGAAACTACTCCGAGTGTTATAGTTACATCAAAGGTTCCGGCCCTATCCAGTACCAAGCAAGTAACGTAATAAGAAATTATAAAAATACCAACAAAAATTAACCAAGCTAACAAAACATTACAAAAACAACATATTGAAATAAAAACAAAATATCAAACATAAACCACAATTAATGATCTTAAAACCAGACAAAAGTAACAAAACTGTAATAAATAATAAACAAAACACATAAATGATAAACAAAATACAAAGTTTACTAAATGGTAGAACCACATCCAAGAAAATAAAGAACGATCATACCAACATTTACCAAAGACACAACACACTTTTTAAAACCTAGTTAGACAAAAATATAATAGACAATAATACATCTAATAATCTAAGAATTCCCAATGCACAACCCTCAAAAATTTATAGTTTGCCAAAACTACATTACAACCCTTTCTATAAACTACACAAATTTGTATCTAACATTCTAAGCAATATTATGGGAAAACTGGAAACCATACTTATGACTCATGGGATTTCAATATATTGGCAATAGAAAAAGGCCAGACAGATATAAACTTATCTCCTTAGATGTTGTCTCCCTATATACAAATATTCCTACGAATTTGACAATACAAATTATTAAAAACCAATGGAATAAAATAGAAAACCACACAACATTAGAACAAAATAATTTTCTCGAAGCTCTTGATATAACCCTTAATTCCACATATTTTCAATACAAAAATTATTTTACTCATTTTGTTTTCCTTCACAAGTATTTGGAGTAGAAAAAAGAGTAGAAAACACAATTTAAAAAAATATTATGTTTACCTACCTTTTTTTAAAAGATACGTAGACGATTGTGTCAATTACCAATTGAATTAAATTGAATATCAATTGAAAAACTCGATAACATTACAAACAGCTAAATTGGAGTGAATATCCTCTGCAGTTAATTTGCCAACCAAAATTATATATTGTTAAATCTGAGGGACTATGTTAGCCTAGATGTGTTAAAAATGTACACTCTAATCAATTTTCACATTTTTGGGACAGACAAATCGGATATAATCTCAGAAACCAAAGTAATGTCTTTCTTCCTCAACCTCCTTCACCATTTATATGTATATGGAATATGCTGGCAATATGGAATAGCCGCTGATTTTGAAAACAAAGTTTCTGCATCTATCGGCAATCGATTGAAGTCACTTATATACTTCCTTCAAACGTTGGTAGGGGCCTGGAAACATATTCATAAAATTCTCAGTCTGTCACACGTGATATTGTGAATCGCATCACATAAAGTTTTAGTATGTATGTAGTTATTAATGTATACATTATTTTATTGGATGTTTTCATTGAATGCTTTACAAGTGTGTTGTTATATATGAATTGATTGGTCTTTTGGAGGCCATAACTAATTTTCTATAATTAAACTTTAACGAGATATAACCTAAAATGTTGACCACGTGGGTTGTTGAAAATATGGAACACTAGTATTTCATATAGACGACGATATGGCCGATACTCCAGGACGGTCCGACCCTGACGAAAGCGATGTAGTATGCATTTTTTGAGACGAAATTTTTCAACAAGCCAAGGGGGAGTTATGGGTCCAGGGCCTCATGTGCTCCATGTAAGCACACAATAAATGCGCTGATGCGGAGAAAGATGAATACGTCTGTGTCTGGTGCAAGTAATATATGCAAAAATTGTGTGTTTTTAGTTTTTATTAATAAAAAAATCAGTTTGTAGATTTGTTTATTAATTTTTTAAGGTATTCCATATTCCATGCACCATATTTTCCCAAGGGCCGATTTTGATATCTTGCTAACAATTTTTTCCAACACTTATTCCCAACTATTTTAGGTGGAGCCTTGCCCAGTTTAGGTCTGCTTCACCTATTTATTTAGAAGATCTGTTTAATAAACAACATTTTTATGCAGGAAAAAAAATAAAGTTACCTGTTATGTCGTATATTTGCTTAACAATACTTATTAATCATCTTGTATATTCAAAATATTTTTACCTAGGTATATATCAACTATAGGGAATATACGTCAAGCATGTACAACGCTTCATTTAAATTGATGGATAGTTTGGAAGATTGCGGCTTCACGATCTTCTCCGAGTAACATATTACAATTTCAATTAAATTACCCTGTATAGTATTCCTATGTTGGATGTAAACAAGAAGCCATAATATTATGGCAAATCCACCTTCAAAGCTTTCATGAACTTGACCGCAGTGTAACATAAATCCACTATTTTGAATAATGGCTTACAACCCCACTACTTCCCACATAATCTCTTCTTACATAAGTAATCTCTAGCTTTAGTAAATGTCTTGCTCAACAAGCTCGCCTGCGGCTAGAACTTAGATATGTACACAAAGGTATCAGAGGCCATTCAATAATTTTAACCGTTTACTTCGAAAGATTATTCATGCGAAATAATTCACATGAATTTTAGAAAAAATACGTTTCTTAGATTGAAATACTAACATCCTAATAACCGACTTTACAAATTGGTGCATTTGTATAAACCGATGTTGCGTTAGGCACGCCTTCTCTAAAACCGAAACAAATGGGGGCTGGATAAATTAACCGGAAAGGAATTATTCCGTGACACTATGTCGCAGCATAAATAGAAATACTTTCCCCAATTAACCATGACATTAAACCATTATTATTTTTCGTGCTCAATTTATGCTCCACCAGTGCATCCGCCACATTCTATAACACGCATCTTCCCCTCCGTTTTACAACTTTCATTTCGCCGATGCACAACTTAATGCTAATGCAGCCTTAATCGACAGCTCGAAAATCCGCTTATGATAACTTCACCATGACTTTTAGATAAGGCCATCCAGGGTACGGAAAAGAGGGCACGAATAACAATCGTGCACAAGTTTACTGCTTATTTCAAATTATTATTTCCGGGCTTATAAACAGATTAATTCAAGTTCAAAGCCTAATCGAAAACTTTACATAAGCTACTAATTTAAGTCCGGTATATTAGGATAATCGCTGTCTATCATTCGAAATCTAAGTATTATTCTCATCGTTATTTATTAATTTATTTATGTTTACTTATTTATTGATACATTATTTATATAAAGAGGTAAAAGCCAGATAAGAGCATTCTTTGATGTAAGTATTAAAGAACACTTAAAATATAAACTTTTTATAACTAACATGATGGATACACAACTTATCCTACCTATAATTATTATCATTACAATTTCACAGATATCAATACATATAAATAAAATTTAAGTATCTGTTTGTAATGTCAAAATAACAGCTTTTTACTAAATGCATATATGATAGTATATACGGCTTATACAAAAAAAATAATTTTTAATTTTTTGCTGTCTGTCTAGCTGGCTGGCAGCCTGCCAGCCTGTCAGTTTGTCTGTCTGTTTGTTTGTTCCGGCTAATCTTCGAAACGGCTGGACCGATTGAACTAATTTAAAAATTAAGCGTATTCGTAGCGACACAGTTAGGGTCGTTAAACTAGATGAGCCAACAGATCATCTCAATTTTCCGTAAGTATATTTTCAAAAAGCATATATGATAGTGAACTGAAATCATAAGTCATGTAAAAGTTAAAAGTAATCATGACGATAAATTTAAAATAGTTCGTAGTAACTTTAACTTTAATGAGTTTAGACGCTTAATAAAGCGTAAGTTACTATAGTAACTTACGCTACTATAGTAAGTTACTATAGTAACTTACTATAGTAGCTTACTCCGCCTTCTAGATGCTTATCTGTATCAACGAAAGCTATACGTCTCATAACGGTTACAAGTCGAACACTTTTATTGACACATCACTGAAGATATTGAATTACATATACAATAGAATTTATAACCATTTAAATATGAGAATTAGTGTGAGTATTAACGCTAAATTTAAGTATCATTCTGAAGATCCTCACCTCAATAAAGGTGAAAGAACTTGTATAACTTCTAAATGATTCGTTTCCGTCTATATCTCGATATCTAGTGGTATATCTATGTGTTTTCCTTTGATTATGTAATAAATATGAATAGCAAAGAACTTATAAGCTTATTTATACATATATATATATATATATATATATATATATATATATATATATATATATATATATATATATATATATATATATATATATATATATATATATATATATATATATATATATATATATATATATATATATATATATATATATATATATATATATATATATATATATATATATATATATATATATATATATATATATATATATATATATATATATATATATATATATATATATATATATATATATATATATATATATTGCTATTACCTATATTTCTGTTTTTAAATTATATTCAGCACTATCATGTGACTTCGGCCCATTTCCCATTTAAAATTTAAATATATATAAAGCATAAACAGGGATCTTGGTTCTTGGTTCGCGTATTCTATGCCCGATAAGGTGGAAATGTCGACATTTATTTATTTTGCATAGTATTGAGTACGAAAGTGTTAAATTATTCGTATTTAATGTATGATTTAATGTATGATAATGACAAGTTGACTTTTTTTGAATAATATAATGTAAGGTCCGCCAATTGTTTATATCATGAATTTAAAATATATCGTGAATGTAGGAAATTAGGCAGAGAATGAATGAC